>APFE030379967.1:0-10344 GCA_000404065.3 Pinus taeda
CTCTCTTCAAGAAGATAACAATAGAAAATTTAACCGATATCAGAATTTGAAAAAGGATCACAATGTATTGTTTTTGTAGTTGATTGAGAAAAATGAGATTATTCAAGACTTGCAACGGTGCAAAAAGAAACTTGAACATGAAGTTAATTTCCTACAGAATGATGAGAAGGATACTGTTGTTGTTAAGCTACCACACTCACCTATTAATTCTTCCACCCTTCAGTATGTTGATTTTTAGAAGCGTGTTATTGATGATTGTGACTCATCACCTACTTTTATTACACCCAGCTTTGAAAAACACACTACTAGTATTGGATCTCGACTGTTGAGAAAAATGGGATATACTAGAGGATTTGAGATATTAGGTCCCTATAATCTAAAATGAATTCCCAATTTTAAATTTATGGTTTAATATTCAATAAAATTTTACATTTCTATATTCACTTAATACCATAACATATATTATTTCCAGTTAACATTATCCATTAAAGCAAGAACTGAAAAAGCTAAAAAAAGAGCGTTGTCATCATAGATGTGAAAAACATCACTGTAAGGGTGCACAGTGTCATCCTGAAAATTGGTCTCCAGAAGTCAGAGGGAGAAAGATTCAGATTCACCAGTGCAAGTGAAATTCAAGAGTTCTTAAATAAGAAGGAAGATGAGGTACGCAATCTGTCAACTCACAAATATATGCCATGTACTCCAACAACTTCTGCCTTAGAATATGGGGATTGCAAAAAAACTGAGGTTGCTTATCACTGTATGTGATCAAAGCCTTATGGTCGAGTAAACAATGATCCATTCTATATACCCGCATCAAAACTTGATTTGATATGTAAATCTTTAAGAGTTCTTACACTTGGACGCTTGACAGATGTAGAGGGCAAATGAAAAAGAATATTTGAAAAGATGGTTTTTTTCAATGCGCAAATTTCCTAGCTTCCTTTTGATGTGTCAAAGTTAAAGGCTTCAAGGAGTTGAGACATTTATGTTTCCAACCTATAGATTTACAAAATCTAAGTCAGGCAAGTTTACATAAAGAGCATACAAACAATCAAGAACATCAAGCTCTCAGTTCAAAGATTGTATGTTCCTATTTGGGGTTTGTCTAAAACAGGGGGCTCTTCTTACATTTTATGGAAATTCCTTTCTCTCGGTCAAGAATAAGGAGCGGCTTATAGAATAAAGGAAGGTCAAAGTGGGTGGACCTGCGTGGGTGGACATACCTGCCCGATAAATTGAGTGGATGGATATCGAACCTCCCTGCCATTAGGTAGATCTCCCTGCCCATCAAGAAGCATCATGCACAGTAAAAATATTTCTATGATTTAACCATTAATAATGGTATCTACATTAAAATAAATTAAACTAGATGTAGCACCAAACACTCACTTTAAAGACGGATCCAAAACCGCCTTCGCCAAGTTTTCTCTGTTCCTGAAAATTAGACGTGGCTCCTCTCAAAGCCCTGTTTTTGAAAATAAGTTTTGGATTCGCTATAGTCGCTAACAAGCTAATCTCTCCTTGCATAAGGAAGCTAAGAAATCACCAAAATAAAATCGTTACAAAACCGCATGATATTTCTGATAATTATAAACCATGTGAAACTATGTGAAAGAAGATACTTGTTACTCGAGGGGTTTCTGTCGGCCAGGGCGATCATGAGATAATCGGAGGATTGAAAAATGGATAAACCTCAGAATGTAGGTAGTAATTCACAGATCCGAATTTTGATCCAAAAGCTCCAGCATTGCAATTGTAATATATTTGGTACAACGCAAAGTGTAGGTACGCCTCTCACTCTTCTCTGGATAGACCTCTCCAACACTGTGCTAAGTTGTAAGTGTGTTCTGTCGAATTACAAGTGTCAACGTCTTGCTCCCCAGCAAGAAGACTGGGACTCGTCATAGTTTTATAGAGAATATTTGGGAGTAGGGCCTTAATAGTAATTGTGAACTCTGGCGGATTGGTTTTCGCACTGTTGCAGAAAACCTATTTTTAAGGGTTCTCATTGAAATTTATGGGAAAACTATGATTGTGGTAACGTAAAAGGCAGAACAGAACGGTTGGAGTCTGAGTAGTCTATATAACATTGTAACTTACTAATACTGTAAGGGACATTGTAAATTACTAATACCGTAACTGACTAATGTCGGTCGAAAATCAATCTAATGGTGTAGACTATTTTAATCCTCTAACATCCCAATCAAACGGTTCACGAAGGTACATGTGTCCTGGAAGGAGAGTTATTTTCATAGGGAACGCCTCACGACATAATCAAAAACAGCTTAAAAATATATATTATATTATTATGGTTAAAATATTTTAAAACGTTTCAATTATTCTCATCATTTTAAGTTTTGGCTTTTTCTTGTATATTTTTTAGTAAATCTTTTCTAAAATCTAGCAAAGATTTGTTGGAATTACAAATTTTAAGTTGTGTAGTCTACACAATCTAAGTGCCCAAGAGACTTTTAAGGCATTGTATAGGTTTAAGCATTAAAAAATGCAATTTAACCAATGAAAAATTACACATAAAATCCATCTTAACCACAGATTTCAAGTATTCTCATCATTTTAAGTTTTGGTTTTTTCTTGTGTATATTTTTTAGTAAATCTTTTCTAAAATCTAGCAAAGATTTGTTGGAACTACAAATTTTAAGTTGTGCAGTCTATACAATCTAAGTGCCCAAGGGACTTTTAAGGCATTGTATAGGTTTAAGCATTAAAAAATGCAATTTAAACAATGAAAAACTACACATAAAATCCATCTTAACCACAGATTTATGAAGCTCTTAGAAGGATTATCTTGAGGTATAATTTGTTTTTCCAAATTTTGTAATCTAAAAGTGGTGTGCATATCAAAAGATTTGATCACTCTCGACACCTAGTAGATCAATGGTTAACATGGATCTATACTGATTATACTTAAATCGTTAATTAAAGACTTTGAATCTCGATTATAGTTAAATTGTTAATTAAAGACTTTGAATCTCTCGTACGAAAAACAAGTTTTATACATCAATTTAATATCTTAGTTTTTATTTTGTTAGATCTTTTAAATATCTTAATGAAATCTCTCACACTATTTTTTTACAGATCTATAGATATGTTTAGTTTTAATTTTTATAATTTTTTAAGATCTTAATGAGGTCTCTCACACTATTTTTACAGATTTCCAGATATGCTTGGGCGGTTTCAGTTTAGTTGAAAATGTTATTTCACACATATATTAAATTATCTAAGTTAAAATTTCTCAAAAACAATTGATTTAAGTTAAAATTTCTAAAAAAAAATTGATTTAATATTTTTGGATCCATCACATTTAAGTTTTTTTTCCAATATTTCGAACTAGAACATACACTCATCTTAAATATTGATAAAAATACACACACAAATTGAAAGAATATAATTTACCACACAAGAAATAAGAACATTAATTATTATATGCACATCACAAAATAAATAAAAAATAAAACTTAATATTATTAAATATATAATAAATATATTTTTCCCAGTTATTCAATAACATGTATAAGCCTTAATAAATTATATTCCTCATCTTCTCTTAACTTATTAATGGAATAAACACATTTATATTTATGTATTAACATTTTATATATTAATATATGTTATCTTTATATTAAGTTGATTGGTATTTTTATATAATAAACTATAATATTAATTTATATTTATTCTTTCTATCGTTTATATGTTTAATGGATAAAAATAATTCCTATGTTATTTGGGTATAATTAAATGATGAAAACTACAATATTAATTTATTAAGATATTAAGATATTTATTAATAATAACTTTACTATTTAAATCTATGATTTTTTATTTTTTTCATTTCCTTTTTCTTAATATATTTTCATCTATTTTTTTAATCAGAATTGTATCTTTAATAATATTTTCTTATTTAGATTGTTTTAATCATTAATACAACGGTTTGAATATTGATCTAATGATTTTTTTATTAATTATTTAATTTCCTTATTTTTGACTTTCTAATATTTAATTTTTATTTTCAATCTAGTATCTCTAGCATATTTATTCTTCAAATCTTGATAGAATTTCTGGTCATTGTTCTTGAGATGTGCTACATTGTTAGCTCAAAACGTCGAAAAAAAACTTATTGTGATAGATTTAGAAATATTAGATCAAAATATGTTAGATATGAGGTGGATTTATTGTTTTGTTGCAAATTTGAGAAAGTGTAGTTTTTTTTGCAAAATCCATCCTCTTTTATGCCAGGTAAAATTTTAGGGGATAATATTTGTAGGTGGGCTAAGTTTTCATGTTTTTTCAAAAATGATTCACCAATTCCTATTTTTTCTAAAAATGATTCACCCAAATTTTATAGTATAAAATTATTTTACCTTAAAAATTGCCAAAATTTTATAGATACTATATAAGATCATTATAAATTTGAACATTTTTACAAAAATATCACCAAACATTTTATAGTTTGCATATTAGGGACTAGTAATATTCACCAAGGTTTCTAAACTCTAAGATAAGTTTCCATCCTTGAAATTTTCCCTGCTTTATGCAGCTGGTGTTCTTGTTCACCAAATGCCATATTTATGAAAAATGATGTTCTCATGGAGATTCTAGCACACATTTGAAGAACACCACTATTTTGTGTTTATGTTGACTCTTATATCGTGTAATGATTGTGTGGACTAAGACTAGTGCCAATTCATAGGCTAGATGTATTTTGTTGGTGGCGTATCATGTGTTGGCATGGTAAATCATTAGTCACCTTGATACCACTATTAGTGACGATTGTTGGAATTTTTCTGATGTGGAGTTGAACCTTACTAGATTTTCCATTTGATCAACAAATGGATCTACCCCAAATGAATACCCATCCTACATACTAACAATCTTCATGGGCTCGCTTGAGGGATCTAGGGAAGTAGAGGTAGTTTTCTTCTAGATTGTAAACCTAGGACGATAAAGGATTTGATGTTACAAGCTCTATACTTGGAAGCAAATCACTAGAAGTTTTGGTGGCCACCACAATAATGTAGCCTGGAATATATATTTTTGCACTTGAAACAATGTCTTCCATCCTCTCACTAACATTTCCTGAAGACCTTTTATTGTTGTGCAAATGATTTTACGTGTAATTGCATGAACTCAATTCGACCCTCCACTTGGAAGTGATTGTAGAACATCCTTGAAAGAATATTGATATTGCTCCTTAAGTTTAATATATTATTGGTCATTCATTAATAGATTTCTCTTCAACTTTCCATTAGAGAATTTTTGAGGTCTAAATTGGGTCTCCTAAGGAATATTATAAAATAATAGTGGAAATAATAAAATAAGATTATATTACATCATCAAACTTTAGATGGGAAAAAGGAAAAACTACTTTTTTCAACTCGTATTTTCAACTTATTTCCTTATGGTTTTACTCAAATTTCGAGTTGGAATACTCGTTGATGCATAATTTAATTCCTCATCCAAGGAATACCCATGTTGCATACTTTCGATGGACCCTTCTACGCAAAAAATGAGGAATATGTTACATGGGTACTCCCTGGATGAGGAATTAAACTATGCATCAAACGAGTGCTCTTGCTTGAAATTTGAGTAAAACCTTAGAGAGATAAGTTAAAAATATGAGTTGAAAAAGTAGTTTTTTTTTTTAGTATTTTTACTTTTGTACTCCAAAAATGGTGAATCATCCCCTATGGTTGACATCATTATCTTGAATCCTATTGGTTCTGATAAAGTTACTTTTTGTTGTACATTTTTGTTTTCATGCCCATTTTAGACCTCAAAATTTCTCTAATGAGTGTAGTAAAGAAAATTGGTTTGATTGCCGCCTACATTGTGAATTCAACCAATTTGTGAAACTTCTATTGTTATTATCAAGTTATTCCATTATTTTCTAGTTCTATTCCTTATTTGGCACTCTTTATTTTGGTTGTAGTAATTTTGTTTCAATGGCTAGTGTTAACACATGGTCAACTTGTGTAAATATTTTAAAATTTTGCAACCAACATCTAATGTACCTTTGTTTTGTTTTGATGGTTACCGGAAGATTATGTGTTTTAGTCCCCCAAATTACATTTTTCAACGCTTGCGAACTAGAAGGCGTCAACAATTGTGTAGACATTATATTGCAGGTCATACAAATGCTCTTGCAGGTAGTTTGAGTTGTTCAAACTAGGTTATTGGTATAGTACATTCTTTGTCAAATGTCTTGGGAGGTGTATTAAGTCCAAATTTTGTCTCCTTGATTCTTCATAGCATAAAGACCCTACACCTTCATGTACAGTGAATTGTCATTTCTTCGATGAACGAGAATTGTTGAGTTATGTTGTGGGACATTTGTGTACTAGAAACATATACACATTGTCTTGGAGATTTGCACAATGATATGATTTGAGTCTTATCCTTGTCTTTATTTCAATTTCATGTTAGTTTCTTTGTTCTTATTCCTTGGCTAAACTAGGGAACCATTTAACAATTTGAAGATCCACAACTTCACCTCTCACCACAAGGAAATCATTAAATATTAATGGCAACACTTGTTACTACATTTTTGTTGTGAGACAAAGGTCTATACAACAACTATTAAAAAAGAACATGTGGTGTAACACCAAACACATCCCATTTACATGTCTTTGGCCTATTTCAACACGATATTTGTTCGTTATGTGCTTGGGTTTCTTGCAAAAAGAATAAGAACTATGTCCTCGATGTGATCAATTGTTGGCTACTCCTCTTTGAGTCCATTTGTCAAGTTAGTGTTTTGACCAATTTATCAAGATGGGAAAAATATTGCAGGAACTTCATGAGAATATGGTAGCTAAGAAACTTCACAATGAGGTGCATAACTTACATTTTATTGTTTCTATATTCCAAACAGAGAATGCAACACTTAAGAAACAATTGCATTCTTCTATTGTTGAGAAAATCAAGAAGCTTGATAATTTGGAGTAAACCATGGCAGAATATTTCCATCGCAGATAAATTTCAGACAAAGTTTGACCTTCTTAATGATTTGGAGGAGGAAGTTGAGTTCCCTTTTACTCATAAAATACTTTCTTGAAGAAGAAAATTTGGAAGCTTGAGGAGAAAAAGTCATAGTGAGTAGCCAAGGTTGCTTATCTAAAGCCTCCATGGAAATAATTTGTGAATAATCCACCTCTCTTCAAGAAGATAACAATAGAAAATTTAACCGATATCAGAATTTGAAAAAGGATCACAATGTATTTTTTTTGTAGTTGACTGAGAAAAATGAGATTATTCAAGACTTGCAAGGGTGCAAAAAGAAACTTGAACATGAAGTTAATTTCCTACATAATGATGAGAAGGATACTGTTGTTGTTAAGCTACCACACTCACCTATTAATTCTTCCACCCTTCAGTATGTTGATTTTTAGAAGCGTGTTATTGATGATTATGACTCATCACCTGCTTTTATTACATCCAGCTTTGAAAAACACACTACTAGTATTGGATCTCGACTGTTGAGAAAAATGGGATATACTAGAGGACTTGAGATATTAGGTCCCTATAATACTAGTGCACTCCTTGTTTTTTTATTTTCATTTTTGTTCCCCATAGAAGTCCACTATTTTATTTTTGACCCCTTAATTTATTATTGTTTTATAGGCCCTAATTATATTTTGACCCTTTAGACTCCTATATATTTTTTTTTCCAGCGAAAAAAACGGTAACTTTTTATTAATAAAGTAATAAGAAAAGTTACACCACTTAAGCAAATAATACTCAGCTCAAGATGCCAACCTGGGCTCAACGAGCATTACACAATTAACGCAGCGTTAGGGGACTAACGTGCAAGAGATAAGAAGTGAAAAGAAAGAGAGCGGAAAAGAGGGGAGAAAATGCCCAGCATAACTGCTTCAAGATTTTCGACCCTTTTTCTTTTCCACCTTGCGCCATTCACCCAGAGGGGGGGCGGACGATGCAATGACAATCTGAGATGATTCGGTCGGCTGACCTGTTTCTTTGTCTGAGTCTGATGAATCTGTGAGGTGTTGTCGTTTGTTTGCTCCCATGCTTTGATCCGCACTTTCCATCTCTGCTTTGTTATGCTGGGTCTCTGTTTGTATTTTATGTTCCTGTGGATCCTTGTTAACTGCTATATTTTCCTTCTGGTGTTCTATTTCAACTTCCTCTATAGTGGTATCATCCTCTTCTGTTTCTGTTTGTTCCTCTTCTGTTACCGAAGGGGCTTTCTTTCGTTCTGTTCTTCTCTTTAACACTTCATCTAAATTCTGCCATCCTCTGGGCTTCCTTTGTTGTGGCTTGCTCTTGCTGGGGCAAGATTTGAGCAAATGTCCTGTTTGTTGGCATCCCCTGCACCTGAAAGCTGTGTTCTCATAGTCCAAAGGTTGTTTCCATTGACTATTGTTAAAAGTCAGTATGATGCTTTCAGGTAGTCCTTTGCTGAGATCTACCTCAACACATATCCTAGCAAAGGTAAAAATTCCTTTTAAATGCCTATCTGTATCGATCTTTAACATTCTTCCAAGGGTGTTCCCGATAGTAGCTAGGGTCTTGAAGTGCCAAAAATGTAATGGAAGATTATGCAGTCTAACCCATACAGGCATCCTTGAAACCACCATAGAGTTGGCATCAAACTCTGGAAACCATGGGGCGATAAATAAGCCCGCACTGCCCCAGAACCATGGTCCTTCATTGAGTATTTTTCCCCTTTCTTCTTCTTCAAGGAAAATTACTATGAAGAAACCCTTCGAACATAGATGTATCTGGCAGTTTTTTGTCCAGGTCGAGTGTATCCATTGATACAGGGCCTCAGTTTTGGGCCAAAAACCGTTAAATCTACAGATAACTGCTTTTTTTTCCAGATCTGAGAAAATACTCCTTACCTCTAGAATATCCAGTGAGAGGGAAGGGCTCTCAGTCATTTGATCCACGATATAACTCCCTGGCGCTATATTGATTGCTGCAGGTTCTTTCCTCTCTATGGGCTCTTTTCCTTTGGCTGCATCACGATAGGTGCCTCCAGGTTTTGACGTGGATCCCTTAGATCCACCTCGCAGCCGGAGGTTGAGGGTAATGGTTGAATCCTTTGCTACCCTGTAGTACTGGATTGAGTAAAAATCCTGCATGCAAACCCTAGAAAAAATTAGTATTTGATGAGTAGCTGGGATTCCCAGTTTGTCTTGGATTCTCTTTTTAAGCTCCAGAACCCTCATGCTTCCCCAGATCTGCAAACATAAATGACTGCCCTCTGTAGTTCTGATAAAAATTTGATGTGCTGCCTCAGGAAAAGGTTCTTCAATGAACCGCCGCAAAACCCAGTCCCTATTCCTTTTTCTTTCTGGATCCACAGCTTTCCCATTACGGCTCAGCCCCGAATCTGTCAATCGAAGCCACGGCGAGCTGAACAGGGGCAGCGAAGCTGGAATACGCCTCTTTCCTCCAGAGACACCTACATATTTCCCTTTCCACTGCATAACGAACTCGGATCTGGGAAAACAGGGGCATTCAAAGAACAACAGAAATGGGGATTTGTGGAGGGGTTTTAAGTGTGACTGTGGCGTAAGAGACAGGGCAACCACATAAAACCTATGAACCAGGGCCAAACTACTGCTCCGATAAGGAATTTCGACTATGCTGGAGAAGAAAAACCCTGAAACGGCAAGACGACCCCACTGCCAACCATAAAAGTGGGTAATTCTGCCGGTTCTGAGGAAAAAGAGTTCATAGCTGATACACCGTGACCAGGATAAAGCTAAAGTCCCCAGAGACTGATTTCTGAGCAACAAAACTTGTAAAAACTTTCCAACGAACGATTCTGCCCAAAAAACCCATTTAGACTCCTATATATACCAAGGAGGTCTTTTCATTTGAATCATCCAATAATGATTCATTTATGTGATATAATGGGAGGTTTACCCCTTGAAGTGGCTTCTTATTTAGTCTTTGATCTATATTTTTGTATGTTTATGTGCTATTTTTGATTTGGATAAGTAACATTTGGTATCAAAGCTCTTAACTCTAGGATTTCATTTCTTCAAATGAGTCATTGTGGAATTTTCGCTATAAATCTTTTTATGTGAAGCTTCATATTGTGACATTACTACTGCGGGGAGATAAAATATTGATGAACATCTGGTTACAATTTTATACCTTGATTTTCTATATTTCGTAGATATGGTCCAAGGAAGTTAGGGTTTCTGTGTGCTCTAGAATTCAGTCTCAGATAGGTATCCCAAGGAAAACAATCCACTTTGTCTTCAAGCATCAGATTTGAATTCCATAAACATTTACTAAAAGTGCATAGACTGTAGTTGTTTTGGTAGGATTTTTAGTGTAAAAGGTGGG
>APFE030379970.1:0-10496 GCA_000404065.3 Pinus taeda
TAGATCTAGATAAAGTCAAAGTGTTGACTTCTGTTGTAAATGTACTCTCTCTCTCTTTCTCTGCTGAACTTTGAAGATAAAAGAAGATTTGATCAAAGGGTTTCCCCACACATTGTGGGGTTTGTCCCTGGCTCGCGCCATATCTTGTGTCCTCTTGTCTTGGCTTGTCTTCTGCGATTTTATTTATGTTCTATCTGCAGTTTATCGTAATGCTGATGTGATTGCTAACTGTGAAAATTTAAATAAATTGCTCTAGCATAGAATATACCTAATCTTAACATGGTATCAGAGCTAAGGTGAAGACAATGCCCAAGAAGGAGTGAAAGAGCAATCACCAAAGGCAGTTGGGACAAGACAAAAGGATTAATGGGTTCCTCATAATTCACCTAGGGTGAAGTCAAAGCAGAGAATGTTATCAGAATGGCGCAGCGGAAGTTCCTAATGATCCCTTCATTGGGATGTTCGGATCTAAGGGTGGAAGGAAAGGCAGATGCCTTGTTGAAATAAGTTCGGCTGTTACGCGAAGGAGTGTCCAAATGGCAGGGACACATCTCTTGATGAAGATAACAATCATTCCTGGGACATCTTCAATGATCAAAGGAATGATTGGTAATGCAGGTCATCAAGGAAATGGTCGACTCTTCCTCGAAAGCAAGGAACCCTAGAATCTCTTTTATGTACCTGATCGCAAGAAGAACCTGATGTCCATCTCGGAAATAGAAGTCAAAGGTTACAAAGGTACGTGTTTGAAAATAGATCTTTTAAAGATGTTTTGAGTTTTGGGTTGTATCGAGTTGCAGGAAGTCCACTGGGGACCATGTCCATTGACTCAACACCGGAGGTCTGTGAGTCAGATGGTGACTAGGATGCCTGAATTCAAAAGGAAACATGAAGGTACATGTCTGAAATGTACCGAAGGAAAATATTATAAGGGGATCATTCCCCTCATGCAGCAGGTCCACAGGCTTGGAACAACCCGAGGAGTTTGAGACTCATGATCAGGGAATCTCATGTATACAGGTGGAAGAAAGCCCTCTATGGCTTGAAGCAAAACACCTCGGGCGTAGTATGAGAGGATTGATAGTTGTCTAATTGAGCTGAGACTCACTAGGAGTGAAACCGATCCAAACCATTACTCGAAGGTTGTGGATGATAAACCTCTCGTACCGGCACCTATGTATGACAGGTGCAAACCCTCTGATTTATAGGAGATAGAGGGAGTTGGATTCTGGATGTGGAAAGATAAGCTGCAAGCCTGTGACTACCTCAAGGATCTTAACTTTTAGAAGTTATATGGTAGTGATGTCGGACTTGATTTGGGAAATGCCTCTGAGTTTCATAAACTCATTCGCGTTGATGTTCTTCGAGAACCTCCATCTGGACATATGTGTTGCAGTTAGCATGGTGAGCTCATATTTGGTTGAGCTTCACTGGATTGGTGCCTAGAATCTTCTAAGATATCTTCAGAGCACAATCTCTCATGAATTGAGATACACTGCCGGAAATATAAAACCACATGATTATTCAGTGGGCAGGCAGTGTGGAAGATCACTAGAGCACTTCTCAGTGTTGTTTCTCTTTGGAATCTGCCTCGATATCCTGGATGAGCAGGAAGCAGAAGTCGGTGACTCTGAGCACCACCAAGGCTGAATATATTGCTGATAGTATGGCCTTCTGTGAGGCAGTCTGGTTGCTGAAGCTCTTCAGTGAGCTGTTTGTACACATGATGAATACCACTGTGATTCTCTGTGACAACCAGAGGTGGGATTCGATTATTGAGGAATCCCGTATTTGTCGATTTCTCCAGCAGATAGACATCATGGTAAGTTGATGAGCAAGGAGGCTCCATCGCATTAAGATGATGTGCATGTTGATACACCTTGTCAAAGCCCCGAGGAAAGATCTAATCTGTGATTTTCCCAAACGACTTGGAGTCGGCAAGAAACCCTTGTACAAGGGTCCTACATGTTGCATTCATTGAGCTATGGGAGCTCTGAGGGCTTGCGGTTATTACTGGAGCAACATACGACCACAGGGTGACTCACCCTCCCCTGGTTGGTGCGCACTAGAACAAGATGATTCGCTCTCTTGTGGAACAAGATGATTCGCTCTCTTGTGGTACAGGATGATTCGCACTCTGATTGTAGCAGGATTGATGTGTTCTCCTGTGAGGCCTGGATTGATGTGTTCTCCATGGCGGCCTGGATTGATGTGTTCTCCATGGCGATTGTAGCAGGATTGATGTGTTCTCCTGTGAGGACAGGATTGATTAGTTCTCCTGTCGAGGCATCCTACCCATGCAGTCTGGGACTCATGGGAAGTACCTCTCATCTGATCAATGAGCAGGAAAATGAAGTTAGGGACCATAGTAGTACCAATGGACGCATCGTTGTATCTACCGTACTCCCTACGCTAGGATGACCTCCATTGATCTGGGATCAATGATACTGGTCTGGGACCAGTGGTGGGAGTTGTACATACTATGACGCTGACTTCGGGTCGGCTGAGACTGGTCTGGGACCAGTGGTACATGCTCCGAGACTGACTTCGTGTCAGTGCAGGACTGGTCTGGGACCAGTGAGAGTCGTACATTACTACATACTATGATGCTGACTTCGGGTCGGTTGAGACTGGTCTGGGACCAGTAGTACACTCTCTGACCCTGCGGTACTGGTCTAGGACCAGTGAGAGTCGTACATACTATGACGCTGACTTCGGGTTGGTTGAGACTAGTCTGGGACTAGTGGTACGCACTCTGAGACTGACTTCGGGTCAGTGGAGAATGGTATGAGACATTCTCGATCAATTCTTCTTCTTCATAGTTCAGCAGAGCTGTGTTGAGCAGAGCAGAGCCAGCAGAGCAGAGTTAGCAGAGCCAACAGAGCTGAGCAGAGTTGGGCAGAGCAGTGCAGGGCATTGATGGCCGAGATAGTACAGTCGGACTTATGGATCACCGGATGAAGTTCTCCCTAGTTGAGAGGCAGTGTTAAATTGGCAACTAGGGCCAAACTTCATGTGGGTCGGCTTATTTATGGCAGCTAATATTTTTATTGGATCCCTCTCGTCGAGAGGTGTAGGATTGATCCAAAGATCATCCGATTCCGATAAGTATTTATGGAGATATGAATTTATTTTGTTTATATAATTATTATCAAGCCGACCAGCGCTTATGTAGGCTCTAGAAGCCCAACCGACGTGTCTATTCATCATCCTCGTTTTGGTATAAATAGATGAGGATTTGTTATCATTTTGTATGGGCATTCTTGGTGTGATCTCCTCTACATGTCTTTGGGTTTTGGTGGAGGAGAGACACTAAGAGTATACGCTGGCCTAAGTACATTATGATGCCCTAGTTTATACACAAATGATGCCCTAGCCTGCACGCTGTTCAAGAAGCCCTAACGCAGTCCTGTAATGGAGTCTCCTAGCCACAGTAAGAGAAGACATTCTTACGCTGTTCATGAAAACCTATACACAGTTCATGATGAGGATTCTATGCAGATATGGAGGCCCTAATACGCTGTTCTAATCAGCCCTAATCGAAGTCAATGGATGCCCTTTATACGCTGTACAGATATGTTGTTCATAGTGGTTCATATATGCTGGTCATAGATAGAAACCAAATGCACAACAATGAAAACAATACGCTGTTATAGAATCTATATGCACAGCAAGGACAGTCATGGAATCTATACGCTGTCATGGAAACTCTTTATACACAGCCGCAGTTATGAAGAGGAATCACTGTGAGTGCATGAAGCCGCAAAGAGCCGCAGTCAGGCAAAGTCACAGTCAAATGGATTTACAGTCAAGGAACCGTAGTGAGTTCAGTTTACTTGGATGAATTAAGACATGGCAATCTTAGGAGCAGTTCTGATTTTGGTGGCAGTCCTGTAGCAGACTTGTTACAGTCTTGCTATAAGAATTCAATGAGGAGATCCTTGGCATACGTATCATCACTACAATCAGATCTAGCTCATCATGTTTCGAAGAAGTGGCAAAGTAGAATGATGTAAGGGCAGCAACATAATCTACAAGGGCAGCAGCATGATATATTGTGGATGGGCTGTGCAACGAATAGATGAAGCATGGGCAGCAGCATGATGGGCAGCACTATGACATCATGTGCACCGGCAGCATAATGATACATTAGCAGGGGCAACAACATGATGACGATGCACATTAGTTTGAGCATCATTATGATGGATAAGATCATGGACATGAACAGCCGCATGGTGTAGTATGCAGTGGTGCAACTAGAGAACCAGATGCAGCGCGATGATAGGTATCAGTTGAAGCAGAATGTCTTCAACTGATCTCATCGTTATAGCAGATGATCTATGCTTAGATCTAGATAAATTCAAAGTGTTGACTTCTGTTGTAAATGTACTCTCTCTTTCTCTGCTGAACTTTGAAGATAAAAGAAGATTTGATCAAAGGGTTTCCCCACACATTGTGGGGTTTGTCCCTGGCTCGCGCCATATCTTGTGTCCTCTTGTCTTGGCTTGTCTTCTGCGATTTTATTTATGTTCTATCTGCAGTTTATCGTAATGCTGATGTGATTGCTAACTGTGAAAATTTAAATAAATTGCTCTAGCATAGAACATACCTAATCTTAACAACTTGCGAAATTTTACTTCAAAAAAATTCACCATAAATTCCTTTATTAAAAACCAATGGAATTGCATAACTTACACCATGAAATTATCGACCAACACAATGAAATGAGTTCTGATGTGATTGTCACGGAAAAAATTCTCAGAAACAAATAACTTTTACAACATGAAAACCCCACAAAGTCTGCAACTCAAAATACATGGGAAGAATAACAGCAAACTAAGCCTTATTATATTAATGAGAACATATTACATGCCAATACAACTACCAATCGCTGAGCTGGAAAATATCTAAGATGGCCTCCAAATAGTTGTTGCAATACCAATCCTAGCCTCCAAAACTGCAACCGAAAATGACGCCCAAATTGGATATATGAGTGATCCCCACTTCAATCCATAAATCTGCTCCAGATCTGCTCACTAACTGATGCTGATAAAACCCAATGAGATCCCTGAATGAAATATCCACAACAATGAGTTGGGGTTTCGTCCAACACACCAAGAAACTCTGATCCTGAAACCCAAGCTCCCAGAAACTCTCCACAAGAAAATACTCCAAATCCAAGATGCCCAAATGACTTGCTTTCCCCCTCTTTTAAAGACTTAATGGATCCCTCTCCAACCTTCTAGAAGCAAAAGATACAAGGTACAAAAAGGTACAAGGTACAAAACAAAAACGGAAAAGGGAAGAAGGTACAAGGTAGAAAAGCAACATTAAAGCGACTAAGGAGGCTCTTAATGAAGGGGGGACATGAAAGGGGGGTCAATGGGAGATTAAATCTCCACCCTTGATCAAGGAGAGCTAAGATCTAATCTCAACCCTTGATCATAGGGTTAGGGCTTCACCTCATTATGAGAGACTAAAAAGGGAAAAGGGCAAGGAGAGCTCATTCATTCTTCAATTGCAAGGTTGGAGAAGAGGAGGCTGAGATAGCCAAAGAAGAGAACCTACAACAATTATTTTGCTCAAGGAAAAAGCGCCGAGATAGCCAAAGAAGAGAACCTACAGTAGTGATTTTGCTGAAGGGAAAATGGGTCGAGATAGCCAAAGAAGAGAACCTACAGCAGTGATTTTGCTGAAGGAGAAAGGGGTTGTGATAGCCATTTGTAGGTGGAGAGAATGAGTTAATACAGCAATGAAGAGAAGACCAATAGACCTGAGTTCCTAGTCCTGTAGAGTAACACGGAAAACGAGGAAGAGGAGGCTGCTACAACACTCATTTCCAGTGCGAGTTTCAAGGAGGGCCAGTGCATTTATTACTGTTCTTACAAGCCCAAAAATCAAGGAGGGGCAGCGCAGAATTTGAGGTGATATTGTTGATTTGGGGTAGCGTCAGATGTGCTCTAGCCACGAAAATTGGTGGAGAGGCTAAAGCACATGAGATCTCCAATACCTATAAATGGTTTGGGCAGAATCTAACCAATTTGGGAGATATTAAAATAATTAATATTTTTAATGAAGTCCCTAAGTCTAAACTCAGGGAAAATAAAATATTAATGTCAATTAATATAAAACTTAGTTAGAATGGTCCAAAAGTCGTGGATCAAGCCAGATCTAATCTTAGCCATTGATTAGGGACTTAATCTCGGTCGTTGAACTGTCAACGAGAAAAGTATAAGAGGAGGCTTAAAGGTCACTTGGAGAACACACCAGAGTGATCAATCATTCTATTCTCTAGAGCGGGGTTTGCTAAGAGAGATAGAATCAGCGATCAGCAGCAAGGGGCAATGAATACATACCAAAGAGGCAGAGTCAGTACCAGAGAGAGTGCAGAGCCGGGAGAGGGTTGACACAGAGCCTACTAGAGGCCACGCAGAAGCAGCCAAAGGCCACGCAAAGGTAGCCATGCGCTGTGTAGAGCCTAAGGAGGGGCAGCGTGGGAGACGCAGAGGCTCCAAAGGCTGACGCAAAGCCTAGAGAGGCTGATGCAGAGCCAAGAGATGCTGGGCCAGAGTGGCTGACGCAGACCCTAGATGTTGACGCTAGGAGATTTCGTGGGGCATATTGGGGCTGATATCTGTCTCCGAGTGAGAGGGACTACTGCAGAGGGCATTCTCTGTCGGGTGAGCTATTTCTGGCACCCAGATTGTATTATGAAACTACTTAATAATAAAACCCTCAGATCGCTGCACCAATTTTTCCACATTGGGTTTTTCCGTGGACATTAGTCCAAAAATAATGATGTCACTTGTGTGCTTATTTTTCCTTCAATTGATGATCTGTATGTGTTGAGACTATACTTGTATTTATTTTTAGTATTTACATGGTAAATAACTTGTTAATTAACAGAACAAGTAGGAAGAAATAAATCAGAAAGTACAAGAAGGATTTCTAACAGTTAGACTTAGAAATTCCAACATGGCATCAAAGCATTGTTGCAGATCACAGGATAACTGAGGGCATCGGCTGAGCAGAGCAGCAGCAGCAGAAACAGTTGTTCCGAGTGACAGAAGTTGTTCCTAGCAGAAAAGCAGCAAGGAAGGGGTGACACAGTGCCTGTGTCATCAGTTCGAGCTGGGAAGAGGATCAGCACAGTGGCAAAGAGGAGCAAACCTGACCTATGCAGTGCCCAGTCACCTTTCTCAGCCAGGAAGGATTGACGCCCATGGCCAGGAGGTGCAGATTTTGCTGGTGTCGGGATTGTACAGAGCCTAGAGGCTCTAACCTTCAGTCTGTTGAGGCATAGGAGGTTGTGGGTAAGTTACAGAGTGAAGCTGGTGGGGTAATGTGGTCAGAACAGTACCTAACAGGGCAAGACCAAGGAGGAGGGAGTTGCTGTCAAGGATTTCTAGCCAAGAAATCCAGATCAATGATGCAGCTGCACTAACGATCAGAGTGGAGGCATTTCGACTTTGCAGAGGGGTTTCCAGGAGGGAAATCGAGGCTCAAAGAGAGTCACACCGAGAAATTCCAGGAGGGAAGTAGAGAGACTCAGAAGAGTCGAAAGAGGAGCAGCGAAATGGTAGTAAATGTGGTAAGGGATCAGGACAGACTGGACGGAGCCTCAAACTTCGTAGTCTGGAAGGCCAGGATCTTGTCCATTCTAGACAGGAATCATCTTAAGCACTTCGCCTTGAACATGATAGTGATCCCAGTTGACTCGACTGAGAACAAAAAATATGAGGAGACAATGGCGAGAGCCAAGAGCATCATCCTTGATGGGGTCAAGGACCATGTAGTACCACATATTGCCGAAAAGAACACGGCAAATGCGATGTGGGAGGCCCTAACGAAATTGTATCAGCATACTTCCATGCAGAGGAAGATGCTATTAGAAAATCAGTTGCGGTCATACCAAATGCAGAAGGGAGAACAGATAGACACCTTCCTTAGTTGATTGAAGGAGATCTGGGATCAACTGGCCACACCGGTTAAGGAGATGTTGGTGAGGACCGCATTTAACGCAGTCTCAAAGGATTGGGAGGTATTTGTCTAGAGCATACTGGGCAGGTCGACTTTTCCAGATGGGGAGGAACTGTGGGCAGCTCTTCGTCAAGAAGAGATCAGAAGGCTAACCAAGGCAGGAAGCAACGACAAGGGGCTCAAAATCAAGGAGGAGGAAGAGGAGGATGTTGCCATAGCATCTGAGGGAAAGCAGGAGAAACGGAAGAAGAAGGACCTCTCCAAGGTCAAATGCTTCCACTATGGGGAACTAGGTCACTATGCGAACCAGTGTCCATGAAAAAAGAACAAGGGAGAGGCTCCTGAGACCAAGGCTGCGCCAGCAAGGGCAGAGAAAGAAGTGGAGACAAATGATGACTGTGCCATGAGTGCTCATGCGCCACCTGAGAGGAAGTGGGGAGACATCGAGCTGTAGTCAAATGGACTACAAGCGATGAGGGGCAGGATCCTCGAGATACCCAACCTCTTGGATTATACCTTGCTATGAGAGCCCCGAAGAGGAGCAGCAGGACTGACAGATGTGGATAGAGGGACAGAGGGAGCTACAGTGCAAGAGTCCCAGAACAACGTGAGGCAGCAGTGAAAGATGCACAGAGTTGTTGCAGCAGCGCAGAGGTCAGAGAGGGAGCACTGGCCAATGACAGAGGGAGCTTCAGCATCAAGAGTGTTTCTAGCCTGATGGAGATGTCAGAGTTGGGAGATCAGTTACTTCTCAGTAACTGAGTTGCAGTGCAGCAGTTAGCAGTCGCAGTGCTATGGGCAACACAATGCAGCATGATGAGAGGGGTTGCAGTGCAAATGCAACTGTGGCAGCGACAGGGCCATGGGCAGCAGCACGGATGCAGAGGGAGTTGCCGTACAAATGCAACAGTGGCAGTGGTAGGGCCATGGGTAGCAGTACATGATGCAGCAGTGCAGAGGATATTGGGCAACAGGCCTAGCATCAGCACAGGGACCGATGCTAGATGATCAGGGTGATGCTCAGAGAGGAGTACTACTAGAGCATAGTACTCGCTAAGAGGGAGTGTTGATTTGGGGTAGCATCAAATGTACTCTAGCCACGAAAATTGTTGGAGAGGCTAAAGCACATGAGATCTCCAATACCCAGAAATGGTTTGGGCAAAATCTAACCAGTGAGATATTAAAATAATTAATATTTTTAATGAAGTCTCTAAGTCTAAACTTAGGGAAAATAAAATATTAATGTGAATTAATATAAAACTGAGTTAGAATGGTCCAAAAGTCGTGGATCAAGCCAGATCTAATCTTAGCAATTGATTAGGGACTTAATCTCGGTCGTTGAATTGTCAACGAGAAAAGTATAAGAGGAGGCTTAAGGGTCACTTGGAGAACACACCGAGTTGATCAAGAATTTGATTTTCTGGGGCAGGGCTCGCCAAGGAAATAGAAGGAGTTATCAAAGTTGCAACTGAAGGGCAGTGAATGCAGTAGCAGAGAGGCAAAGACAGTACCAGGATCAGCAGCGCAGAAGCCAGGAGAGGGTACACGCAGAGCCAGCCAGAGGCCACGCAGAAGCAGTCGGGGGCCACACAGAGGCAGCTAGGAGCTGCACAGAGCCTGAGGAGGGCCAGCGTGGGAGACGCATAGGCTCCAAAGGCTGACGCTGGGCCAGAGAGGCTGACGCAGACCCTAGAGGTTGACGCTGGGAGATTTTGTGGGGCAGATTGGGGTTGATATCTGTCTCCGACTGAGAGGTACCACTGCCAAGGCCATTCTCTGTTGGGTGAGCCATTTCTGGCACCCAGATTGTATTATGAAACTGCTTAATAATAAAACCCTCAGATAGCTGCACCAGTTTTCCCACATTGGGTTTTTCTGGGGGCATTAGTCCAAAAATAACGGTGTCACGTGTGTGCTTGTTTTTCCTTCAGTTGATGATCTGTATGTGTTGAAACTGTACTTGTATTTATTTTCAGTATTTACATGGTAAATAACTTGTTAATTAACAAAACAAGTAGGAAGAAATAAATCAGAAAGTACAGGAAGGATTTCTAACAGTTAAGACTTTGAAAATCCAACAGATATCAGTCAGACAGAGGTTCAGTTTTTTATGCAGAAAAGACTGGTATGACTGCTCAAAATTCGAGGGGGAGAGTGAAGACCTGAGACACGATTTTTGGGGTTTAAAAGCTCACTGTTGGCACGCAGTTCAAGAAACTACTTGCTGGTTCCAGCACACAGTCCGAGGAGCTGAGAGAGAGTCTCAGCGTGAATTTCGAAGTGATGAAGGTGGCATCTCAGCAAGTTTTTCATCTCAGCAAGTTTTTCAGAAGCAGTCTGTGTGTGAAGTTTGAGGGTTAAATTGTCAGTCCAGTGGCTCATTTTTCTGAGCAGAGGAAACTGATCAGAAGCATGAGATTTGATGCTGGAAAGTTCAGTCTGTGGCATGAGTTTCAATGCATTGATGACTGAACATGTGGCACGAATTTCCAGACTGATACAATCTCCTAGAGGCT
>APFE030379980.1:0-13817 GCA_000404065.3 Pinus taeda
TTGTACTAATGCATATGAAATAGAAATATTATGTAGGCTTCCCTATTTATCAGCCAACTTTTACTTTGAAAAAGTAATTTGAAAACCTGGATGTGTTGGGAGTCACAATTGTCGTTAGACCAAAACCTCCATGTGTTAGACAACGGTCGCATCGCTAGAGATAAGGATCCATGAGAGGTAGTTAGTCCATGTCGCAAAACAAATGAGGAGCGTTGGTTTATCCAACGTCCAACAATATCCACCCCAACGTGAGTCGGGTATGTATCGAACTCGTGACCTACACTCTCATACCACTTGTTGGGAATCACAATTGTCGCTAGACCAAAACCCACAGGTGTTAGTCAATAGTCGCATTGCCAGAGATAAGGATCCAGGAGAGGCAATTATTCCATGTCATGAAACACTCGTGGAGCGTTGCTTTATCTAATGTGCAACAAAATGTCAATTTGTCACTTGAATGACTATTTTCCTTTGTTGCATTATGCAAATACTAAACGAACTTTTTTCTCTAAAATAAGTAAATTAGGTATCTTGACATGAGATTTCAATGTTTGTGTCTCATTTATGTTCCACTACCACTTCCAACACCCATACAAAATCTAGGGTAATCACCTAATAAAATATGTCATAAACACTACAAAAATAATGACTATAATATGTGATATCAAAATTGATAAATGAAAACAAATACTTAACATTGGCTTTGAACTTTTCCACATTGAAACTCAACACGTACACATTAGTGCTGAGAAGAAATATACAAAATCATTTAATGCCAAATATGTGGTTTCGCGGAACCAAAGCTTGAATGCTTCCTCCACACAATAGGCTACCTTCGCACTTCCGCACATCTACTTCATTTTAGTGACATAACCTTAAACAAAAGCTTGTGTTCAATGATTCAATTTCGTTCAGACTATGCGTAGCTTTTACTCAATTGACTATTAATATTTGACAATACAAAGATATGTATTATTTATAATTAAAATATTACAACGCTACTATGAATAGAAAATATGGATTGTTTAATACTAAAATATTAATAATGAAATCTTTCAATGAAAAATCTAGAGACACTTGTATCCACACAATGAAACCTTGAAAGCTTCCTCATTACAATGGATTTCTTCCACACGTGCCAAATTTCAGCAAAATAGCCATAAACAAAGCTTCTATCCAATGTCTGATCATTCATCTTGTTACAAGTATTTTGCATTCCATAATGATCTGACATTTGCTAAATTGGGTAGTGATATTTGGAAATACATAAATTTTCATAATTTATAACTAAAATATTGCGACAACAAATATGGATTATTCAATATCATTTATTTAACTTCTTAAATATTAAAATATTAAAATATTTAGGAACTTCACTTTAACACGATATTTCCAAGCTCGCTCGCTCTTGATTAGTGGTCCCTACACAACATAATCCTGAATATTCAAACTGACATTGTGCAGAAGTTTATTGTATGCAACTCTTTGTGTCAACCTTTGCATGTCAATCTTTTGTACAACGATTCAATTTTTATAATGTTTTAGATATGACATTATGCTTTATTATATAATTACAGGGAAAATCATAAATGAATGTATGGTCTTATTGCTTGTAATGATTAATAATTAATACATATTAACTATATTAACTCTAATAATTAACTATATTATTTTTCTTATAATATTAATAAACTATGTATTTGGTGAAAGAAATGGATCGAATGAAATTGTGTACTCGAGGTCATTGTAAAATAGTTTCAATACTTACAATAAGAGCACTCGCGCTTTAGCCTATCTGAATAAAAGGATAGGATGTATCATAGTTACTCATGCTCGTGGAGTCTAGCTCAGAGCGCCCATGGAGGAAGCATGTACGAAGGAAGTTGCACAGACATCGTTGTACAGAGCTGAGGGAGAAATGTAGGAGAAATGTAAACCCCACTTAATTTGCTATAGATGTAGGGAGATAACATTATTTATGACTAAAGTATTAGAAACAATCATATAGATCCAAGGCTTTCTCCAGTGTTATTGCAAACAAAAAATATGCATTATTTAATGCTAAAATATTAGCAATAAAACCCTTTAGTACCAAGTGTGAGAATTCACACATTGAAAGCTTCCTCCGCAAAATGGTCTTTTTCTCCTCTTCCGCATATATTCTAATTTGAAACGTATTCAAAAATATGAACTTATGCATTATTTACAATTAAAATATTCTCAATAACATAAGCATAAGCCTACAATGCAAAGTGCAGACATCCATGCAATCAAGGGTTCAACGGTTTATTCGTACAATGAATCAATTAAATAGCAATAGTTTGTATTTTTTATAACTAAAATATTATCATTAATACAGAAAATATGGATTATTTTTTTATACTAAAATATTAGAAATGAAAGCATTCAATGCCAAAGGCAAATATCTGCAGAATGAAAGCCTGGAAGCTTCCTCTGCACATCCCATAAATAATGCTTTTGTTCAATGAGATGGTGTTTACTTAAATAACACCGGTATACATTTTTACAATTAATATATCATCAAAAATATGCTCATAAATAATGCTATTATCCGCACAATGGAAACTTGGAAGCTTCTTCCACAAAATGAACAATTTCCACACTTTTGCATATTCTATAAACAAAGATATAGAGGTAGGGATATAGAAATTATTTATGACTAAAGTATTAGATACATCATATAAGTCTAGTGCTTACTTCAACGTTATTGTGAACAACAAATGCAATAACAACAAATATGCATTATTTAATGCTAGAATATTAGCTATAAAAGCCTTTAGTATGAAGTGTGATGATTCACATATTGAAATCTTCCTCCGCACAATGGACTTTATTTGATCTTCTGCACATATGCTAATTTGAAACATATTTGAAAATAAGAACATAAGCATTATTTACAATTAAAATATTATCAATAATAGAAGCATAATAATGCAATACGATGTGCACACAACCACACAATGAAGGCTTCAATGCTTTCTTTGTACAATGAATCAATTAAAAAGAAATAGTGCACATTATTTACAACTAAAATATTAGAATTAATATAGAAAAAATGACTATGTTTTGATACTAAAATATTAGCAATGAAGGCTCAACTAAAAAGAAATAGTTCACATTATTTACAACTAAAATATTATAATTAATATAGAAAATATGATTATGTTTTGATATTAAAATACTAGCAATGAAAGCCTTCAGTGCCAAATGCAAAGTTCCACACAATGAAAGCCTCGAAGCTTCCTCCACACATCCCATAAACAATGTTTCTGTTCAATGAGATGACATTTACTTTAATAGCAATAGTATACATTATTTATGATTTAAATATTATCAAATATATATATATATATTATATATATATATGTATATATATATATAAACAATGCTATTATTCTCACAGTGGAAACTTGAAAGCTTCTTCCATGCAATGAACATGAACATTTTTTGCACTTCTGCATGTCCTATAAACAAAGCTTCCACTTAATGAAATGTGGTTTTGTACACAACTTTATGTGTATTTCACACAACTTTTACTCACTTGAGTACTAATATGCATTATATATAACTAAAGTATTAGCAATAAAAGTGTTTAGTCCAAAGTGCATACATCCACATAAAAAGAAATTCTGTCTAAGAGCATAAACAAATAGATATCCAAAACATATTTAAAATTAAAGTATTAGCAACGACTTCGTATAATAACTACATGCTTTTCTCCATATATAACATGTATAGAAGAAGTTGTGGAGACATCATTATGATGACCAAACATGTGTTGACATAGAAATGTGCACGAAATGCAGACCTCTTTGCACAATAGAGTTGCATGTCCAAATATGGCGTAAATGAAAAACGTTTTGCACACATCTTTGTGTGGAACAAGCATTGTGGAACAAGTAAGACAAAAAGTTGATCTCTACACAATAGAGTTCTTCCACACTTATGCACATATGCCTAATTTGAAACATATATGGAAATACAAAAAGATATTCACAAACATGAAAATAAACATAATTTACACTTAAAATATCATCAATATACGAAAATAATTTTAAACAAAAAGAAACAATTAAATAACAGGTTTGCCAAAATATTTAAGAAAAAAAACAATAACAACTATGTTGCATTAGAGTTGTTCCCTTTATTTTAATGTAAGAATACAAAAAATTATATTTAACCAAAAAATGTTAAAATATTATTTAACAAAAACTGAGGTTTCAAAACCCTCGCCTTCAACCAAAACATCCAACTCAATCACCATTTACATTATTACATTATCATAAAATCACATTATATAATAACCACCTACAAAACCGTGCAAATTTATCATGGAATTATGACAAAATTATATAAAATTATAAAATTCCAATTATTAACTAAACAAATATAGAATATTTATATAATAAAAATTATTACCTTTAAATTTTATTATTTAAGAAATTAATATCAATAATATCATAATTGAAATATTTTACACTTCATTAACTCAAACAATTGAAAATTCTAAAAAAAAATTAAAAAAGATTAACATAAATTAAAGCACGGTCATCATTAACCCCAAAAAATCGAAATATGCATTTCAAGACCTTATGTGGGACCATTTTCCTTATACATGGAATCGTCAAATAAAATAGGAAATTATCGTCTCTGTGTTAGGAGAATTTTTTCTTGCCCTGGTGGAATATTTAGATGTAACACACGCAACACTCCTTATACTTAGATGTCAAAGAGAGAGACTATAGTATCGTCCTTAAATAATGGACTCAATTCGATAGAAGAAGTTTCAATTAAATAATTGATTGTTATTTCACTGGAATTAAGGTAATAAACATAAAATGATAAGAAACAGTTTCTAACATTAATAAAAGAGGAGGAAAAAGAGAAGATTTTAGTTGGAGAAAATTAATTAAATAAAAGTATTATTTCTACTATTGAAATTAAACCTTAACTAAGGAAGAAAAGGGTAGTTAACCTAGATCGCACTACGGTTAAGGCTGCGTGGTTCCACAGAACACTAGAAACTATTGGGAACACTTAATTTGGTGAGAGTGAAGGCTGTATCGGGCATCGATCGCCCACATCAAGACATCCCTAGGGTGTGAAAACTTGGTTCCAACACCCTCCCATACTACCTCGGGTCAGACCTCAGCCAATGCTCCATGTATTGTTGCTAAAAGGGCTGGTAGTACCGGGATTTGCTTGGATAAACTCATTGCTAAACCTGGGTCAGGCCCCAAGTAGCCAACAATTCTAATGCAAACAATAAATCGTGAAATTATCCTGACAGTGCACTATACAAGGATACTAAACCACTTACTATACAATTGTGGTTAGCTACTACCATACTAAAATTGAATGCTAATTGGTTTCTTTATATATATGTGTAGATTGCCTAGATGGACTCTTGCTAATGGATGTCACCTGTGGCTGTGCCCAAGCAACAAAGTTTTTCTTGTTGCTCATCTTGGTTAGGTTTTTCCAATCATAATCATCACTTTAATAAACGTTTTCATTTTTGGTGAAGTTGAAGATTTCTAAAAGTTTTAATTTTTGGTGACCCATACATCTATTTGTAATTTGTAATTTGTAAATATTTTTGTAATTTACAAATATTGTGTCCCATCTAGTATAATCCCATGGTTTCTTGCAGTGAGTTTTTATTCCAGTATTTACCATTTCAATATCATGTAATAGAGTTTGAATACAGAGTTTTTATTTAAGTATTTACCATTTCAATACCATGTAATAAAATTGAATATTTCAGTACCCAACAATTAGTTTAGTTTGAATACCAAGTGATCAAACAAAGTTACAATTTCAGTACTAAATACTTTAAACTATTACCCAATAAATAGATTCAGAGTACAAAGTAAAGAGAATTAATCTAAGTTTCATCAATCATTTTAACTAATTTTCTTATCTACCAGTATATGTGATTATAACATAGCATTTGAAGTTTTCTCATGTCACCGGTTTCAAGGATCACAGTCTCAACTAGCGTAAAAGCAAACCATGTTCTTTCTTTTGCCTGGGTTCCTTCCTGGCTCTTGCCCCTCCCCTTCCTAGAAACATGTCAATATGTCCTCTCTATCTGCACCTTCTAGCCAACAGCAGCAAAAAGGCGGTTGGATCTTTGTCTACATCTTCTAGCCAAGAGCAACAACAGTAAGGTGGTTGGAACAATGAGGTCAACTTTTTATGTCATTAATGACTGGATTCCTACTCTTGTCTTTCTCTAAAGCACTGAACCAAAGAGAAGAACCACTAGTTCTCTGTAGCCTTGAGTGGTATATAAGTAATTGCTAAAGTTGGAAGTTTCCAGTTCATGGCTAGTAATACATTTTCATCACCTCTTCTCTTACCTAAATCAAGATAGGCTATCATGATTGATTTGAAAACGGGGCACTTAGTCTTCTTGTCTAACTTCCAAGAATCTCTCCCACTTCCAAAGCTTTAAATTTTCCCAAGTCTTCATGATTAACCAATGAGGAATTAAAAATGTGCTTCAAATAGGTGTATGCTTGTGTTTATTTTTTAATGTTAAGTGTTGTAATTACTATTGCTTATTATGATATTTTAAATACAAAGAATAGTAAATAATGCAGCAAGTAAAACACACATAACAACAATATTAATTTGGAGTTCACCCAAAACTCTTGGGCTACATCTCTGTGAGCTCTAGTTAACTCAACTAGGCTCTCTAGGATTATGAGAGTAGTTCTTTTATATGTCTTGGACTCAACTCCTTTGGTTTACAAAAAACACGATGGGCTTACTTTACCATCTCATCCTCAGCTCTGAAGTTCTCGGATTTTTGGCTTTGGATCTAGCTCTGGCTCTGGCTCTGGCTCTGGCTCTCGACTCTAACTCTCGCTCTGGCTCTTTGGCTTTGGCTCAAGTTCTGGCTCTCGGCTCTCACTCAGGCTCTCACACTGACCCATTGGCTCTAGCTATGTCTCGTGGGTCTCTGCTCTGGCTTCCCTGAGCTCTTTATCTCGGCCTTTGCGTGCCTTTATGAGTCGCTCCACCTCCAAGCAACTCCAACAACCTTCAACAATAATATGTTGTTGTCAATTGAGCTCTCTAGCATTCCACTCCAGCTCTGAGTGACTCCAAAGACTCTTTTCGTGCTCAGCCCTTGCTCGTTGTTTGCTCAGCCTACTCTCTCTCAATTTATAACTCTCTCAGCTTTTCACTTGAACTCCAATTGACGACCTTGGCTGCATTTTTGCTTATGCACTGCCTCCTTAACCTCAGCCTCCTACTTTGGTTTCATTTTCAACAACAAAAACAATCAACAACAACAACCAACCAAAGAGAACCTTCATTATGTTTTTCTCTCGCTTTTTATGCCAAATCGGCATTGCCTGTTCATTTTCCCTTTTGGGCTTCCTATCTTCCAGCCTTTGTCCACTCAAATCCCTTCTTTGAGCATTAGCAATCATTACTAAATGCACTTAGGGATGGAACCCACTTGTGCTGTAACGAAAGGGGAAATCTGCACTCAAAATCCTTCAAAAACAATCGTTCTATTTTTTACACAGAGAACACTGCAAAGCATGGGAAAATCCACAGAGAACAATGTTCCGAACTTCAAATTTTCATAACTGTGCTTTATTTTCCTATCGGGTCTGCCCATAAGTTGCCATCGCATGTCGCAATTGCCTTGTCCTAAGGTTTCCCTTTGTATTTCAAAAATAAATTAAAACATGGCAAAATCCTGCTTATTGGCCTTGAAATTATATGCATTTTCATTTCGAAACCCTTTCGAATCCGGTTTCATCGCATTGAGGAATTCCCTTCATATTTCGTTTATTAAAGGAAATATGCAAAATACATAGAAAATGTTTGTTTGGCGGATTCCAAAATATATGGAATGCTGCTTATAGCTCTATAGGGTCCGGCCATTACATCGCATATATATAATATATTATATATTAATATATATATATATATATATATATATATATATTATAATATATATATATATAATATAATGTATATATATATTAATATATATATATATATAAATAATATACCCCCCGACTCCTATATATATATATATATGTGTATATATATATATATATATATATATACTATTATAACTATATATTATATATATAATATATAATCGCCCCGCTCCATTATATAGCTCAGATTGCGATCCACCGATATCGGTGATCATGATATCGTATTGCCCGAGGTCTCACTTTTGCCTTGTGCTATCGCTAATTGTTATCCACCGATTTTGGTGATCGCACCATCGCATCGACCTAGGACCTTTTCCTTGGGTATACTCTGCCTACCTCCATTCTAACTCGTCGATCCGATCATCACAGGTCAATGATCGGGGGTGCCTTCCACCTAACTTTAAGCCTTGGCCTGATGCGATGTGATTTTCCCTTATAAGGGTCTTTTGCCCATTTCTAAGGATTTTTGCCTCTTTTACGAAAGAACGAGAGGAGGTTCTCTTTGTGATAACTTCTTCATCTGAAGTCCATTTTCACCCATTCAAGTTGTGCTGGATTTAGAATGAAGGGGTCTCTGCAAAGAGACTATTTCTTAGAGAAGGTTGCGAATTTCATTTTCCCATGATTTACAAAGGATGTGTGCCATTTGGCACCTTTCACCTCTTATTTGAAGTCTTTTAGACTTAAAGGTCTATCCAGGATCCATTTTTGGATCACACCTTCACACTAAGAGAACTTTTAGTCTCCAAAAGACTGATATACTGATCTGAACAGTAAATGAGAGTGACTCACCCTCTTTTTTCAGCCTCCCTACACTTGCCTTGCATAGTGACTTTGGACCAAAGTTTCTAACCACTTCCCTTCTTGGATGGGGTGGTCTTCTTAAGAAGAATTGTCTTCCTCCTTTCCTTTCTACAGAACTTCTATTGAACTAGTCATAGAAGGTGGTTTGAACTTCTTTGCCTTGATCATTGATCTAAGGTGGCTCAAACAAATGTGAAGCTCATCTACTTCATAAAAAGTTTCATTTGCACCTGTTTGAAAAGCTGTTAACAACAACTGTTAAAAGCAACACAAACACGGACAACAACTGGATGGACCAAACTCCTGCTTCAACAAAAGAAATAGATTTTACATTATGTGAACACCTCCATGGCTTACATTTGCATACAAATGATGGACTAGACAACAAGCCCACAAAACATGTCTTTAAACAAATGACCCTTCAAGTCAAGCATGTAGAAAAAAACCATTACGACTCTTTTTCAAAAGATGAAACACTTCCTCATTATCTCCATTTGGAGACCAAGTTAACTTCTCCCAAGTCAACATGGCATCACTTGCATGTCAAAGTAATTAACCCTTCAAGTTAATCACACATACATGTTCAAAAACAAGGAAATCGTCAACATCGCTTTGTTCATGCACATCATTCTTATGCATGCATTTCATCCTTCATCTTTAACTTAAGGACATTGTACTTTCAAAGCTGAAATGAAATATAATGTTTCATCCTTCAACTTTCACTTAAGTACACTATACTTTCGAATCTAAAATGAACATAATGTTGCAACAATAAAGTGATTCTACCTACTCAACTTTCCCATTCTGCAACTTGCATTCCATTAGCAAATAAATGCAATAAACCAAAAGACAAACATCCTTTTGCAGCAAACATCTTGTGCTTCAATGATTGCCTTGAGGTCCTTCAGGATAAAGAAAATGCCTTCAACCCTTCTTTCTTATTGTCCTCTCCTGGACTTCGCTATCCATTGCTTTTCCCTTCACCTTTGAAAACTCAAACAACAGTCAGTTTACAAACAAGCATACAGTAATCAAACAACCAGTCCTTGATTTCCTAACAACCTTCAGATAGGCAATCTCTGCTCTGTTAATCAAGAATTCCGATACAACCTTCTTAAAGTGTGGTTGTTCAAACTTAAGCTCTGATACCACCTGATCTAAAAATGGGGCACTTAGGCTTCTTTTCTAACTTTCAAGAACCTCTCCCACTTCCAAAGCTTTAAATTTTCCCAAGTCTTTATGATTAACCAATGCGGAATTAAAAATGTGCGTGAAATAGGTGTATGCTTCTCTTTATTTTTGACTATTAAGTGCTGTAATTATTGTTGATTATGCTGATATTTTAAATACAAAGAACAATAAATAATTCAACAAGTAAAACACACACATAACAACGATATTAATTTGGAGTTCACCGAAAACTCTTGGGCTATGTGTCCATGAGCTCTAGTCAATTCAATTGGGTTCTCTGGGATTATGGCAGCAATTCTTTTACAAGTCTTTGACTCAAATCCATTGGTTTACACAGAACATGATGGCCTTACTTTACCATCTCATCCACGGCTTTGAAGCTCTCGGCTTTCTAGCTTTGGCTATAGCTCCGGCTCTTGGCTCTGGCTCTAGCTCTTGGCTTTGACTCTGGCTCTAGCTCCTTAGCTCTGGATCTAGTTCTGGCTCTTGGCTCTCGCTCTGCTTATCACTCTGGCCCTTCGGCTCTGGTTGTGGCTCGCGGCTCTCTGTTCTGGCTTCTCTGAGCTCTTTCTCTCAGCCTCTGCGTGCCTCTGCGAGTTTCTTGACCTCCAAGCAACTCTAGAAACCTATAACAACAACGCACTGCTATCAATTGAGCTCTTTGGCTTTTCACTTGACCTCTGAGTAACCACAAAGACTCTCTGCATGCTCAGCTCTTGCTTTTTGTTCACTTAGCTTGCTCTCTCTTAGTTTACAACTCTCTAGGCTTTTCACTTGAACTCCAAGTGGCTCCTTTTGCGTTGACTCCTTCGCCTCAATCTCCTACTTTGGCTTCACTTTCAACGAAAAAAACAATCAACAACAACAACCAACCAAAGAGAGCCCTCGTTCTGTTGTTCTGTGGATTTTTAAGCCAAATCGGCACTGCATGTTCATTTTCCCTTTCAAGATTCCCATCTTCCAGCCTTTGTCCACTCAAATCCCTTCTTTGAGTGTTAGAAATCATTGCTAAATGCCCTCAAGGACGATGCCCATCTGTGCTATAACGGAACGGGAAATTGGTGTTTGAAATCCTTGAAAAACAATCATTCTATAATTTACACAGAGAACATTGTAAAGCATGGGAAAATCCATAGAGAACACTGTTCCAAACTTCAAATTTTCATAACTATGCTTTATTTTCCTATCGGGTCTACCCGTAAGTGACCATCGCATGTTGCAATTAGCATGTTTCAAGGTTTCCCTTTGTATTTCAAAAATACAAAAACATGGCAAAATCCCGCTTATTGGACTTGAAATTATATGCATTTTCATTTCAGAACCCTTTCGTGTCCAATTTCATTGCATCGGTACATAGAAAATGTTCGTTTAGCGAATTTCAAAATATGGGGAACGCTACTTATAACTCTATTGAGTCTCGCCATCGCATCATCTGTATATATATATCACCCCGCTCCATTGTATATCGCTAATTGCGATCCACCGATATTAACCATCACGATATCATATCGCTCGGGGTCCCACCTTTTCCTTGTGGTATCGCCGATTGTGATCTGCCAATTTCGACGATCGTACCATCACATTGGCTCGGGACCTTTGCCTTGGCTATACCCTACCTACCTCAGATTCGACCTGTCGATCCGATCATCGAAGGTGCTAATCGGAGATATCTGCCTTTCGGCCGACTTTAAGCCTTGGCTTCATGTGATGCGATTTTCCCTTATAAGGGTTATTTGCCCATTTTTAAAGAATTTTTCCCTCTTTTCCCAAAGAACTAGGGGAGCTTCTCTTTGTGATAACTTCTTCATCTGAAGTCCATTTTTGCCCATTCAAGTTGTGTTGGATTCAGAATGAAGGGGTCTCGCAATGAAACTATTTCTGAAAGCAACCTGTGACTTTAATTTTCCACTGATTTGCAAAGGATGTGTGCCATTTGGCACCTTTCACCTCTTGTATGAGGTCTTTTAGACTTAGAGGTTTATCGAGAATCCATTTTTGAATTAATGATATGTCTATGCCTCGAGGAAAAGGAGAGTGAGAGATTATATTTTTCTATTCGCCCACTACCTCAGGCTCATTGGGCACCCGAGTTACATGGACCGTTCGATCAATGAGAGGAGGATTTTTTTTTCTTAATTTCTAGTCCCCCAATCCTTCAAGCTCCTTGGGCATTGGGCACCCAAGTTGCATGGATCAATCGATCAATCAGATGAGTAAGCACCGAGCGAAATTGAAAGTTGTGATGAGTGGCGAGACGTAGATCTAGATTGAAGAGTAATTTCATTCACATATACAGATCCAAATTCATGCGCCTGGAGGCTACAACTCCCTTATTGCAAGGCGGTGCATGCAAAATTGAACATGTGGCGATAAATGCAAGCAACTAGAGGCTACAAATCTCTTATTGCAAGGTGGTGCATGCAAAGCCCAAAATGTGGCGATAAATGCAATGCAGTGGAAGAAAGGTGGCTTATGCAGAGAAGAATATGTGGTAGTGGTGATAAATGTGAAGGGTGCATGGAAACTGAATGTGGTTATAAAATTGAAGAAATTGAAACTGCTTATATAACTATGAACGAATATGCGATTAGAATATGTTGGAATAAAATGGAAGAAATAGAAAACTGAGAAATTTTGAAGGCATATAAAATTTGTATATAAGTGCGAAGGAATATGCATTTAGAATATGTTGGGGGGAAAATATAAAACTGGGAAATTTTGAAGGCATATAAAACGTTGGATATAAGTGCGAAGAGGAAAAAATATAAAATTTGGAAATGTTGAAGGCATATAAGACTTTGGATATAAGTGCGAGATGTGGAAAAATATGTCTCGAATGGAGTGAAGGCTACAATAAGAACTCAAAACCTTTCGCCCAATCAAAACTCGTGAAAATAAAAAGTAAGCAATTTTAAATTTTAAATTTTATTAAAACATTGGTTAAACTATACCATATGAAAATAGTCAAAGCAACTAATATACTGTCAAACATCTATCTAATTCGATCGACACACTACGATGCCCTAATGGCATGTAATAAATACCCACCTACAAAACCATGCAATTTATCATGGGAATATGGAAAACAAAATTAAAAAAAAATTATAAAATTCCAATTATTAACTAAAGCAAATATAGATAAATTTTATATAATAAAATTATTACCTTAAAATTTATTTTTAAGAATTAAATATAATAATATCATAATTGGAAATATGACATTATTAACTCAAAAATTAAAATGGGTAAAACATTTTACCACAGATACATAAATTAACATGAATCATCATAACCCCAAAAAATCGAAATGGCAGTTGTCTATAATAGACTTTGAAAGATTTTCCGGGATTTTTCGGTCATAATCGGGCAGCACTTTTATTTGAATCCAAGGTTTGATAGCTAGTTCTGAGAATCTAAGGGTCACACGAGGGTTTTTCACGGTGTGAATCCCAAATATGCAGTTAAAAAACCATATTTAACTTGTTAATGATGAATCAAATTTAAAAACTCATTTCTTCCTCCGTTCCGTCACCGGGAATCTCCAAAAAGTCACATTATAGAAACTCTCGAAATATCCATTTCAAGACCTTATGTGGGACCATTTTCCTTATCCATGGAATCGTCAAATAAAATAGGAAATTATCGTCTCTGTGTGTTAGGAGACGTTTTTCTTGCCCTGGTGGAATATTTAGATGTAACACACGCAGCACTCCTTATACTTAGATGTAACACAGAGAGACTGTAGTATCGTCCTTAAATAATGGACTCAATTCGATAGAAGAAGTTTCAATTAAATAATGGACTGTTATTTCACTGGAATTAAGGTAA
>APFE030379980.1:21877-45997 GCA_000404065.3 Pinus taeda
TTTTCGAATTTATCTAGCAAGTACCTCCGAATGTGTAAGTTATCTTTTTGCATTTTGTGTTTTTTTGTGAATTGGAAATAATATAAACACCCTTGGATTAGGATATTTCTAGTTTTTTTAGTCCTGGGGTGTTTTTGGTTTCATTTTTTTATTTTTTTATTGTTGTTTTTCTAACCAGAAATGCATGTTCATGTGCAATTTTATATTTGTTTAAGTTTTGCAAATTTGTAGGTGCTTGAAGGGAATGGAATTTTTTTTTCAAGTTATAAGATATTTTAATAGATGGAAAGTTCATTCTGGTTAATTAATTCTAATATTTTTTGCAAAGAGATATATGGTTGCAAAAGTGTCTCTAATTTTTTACTTGATAAGGAAAATACTCAATATTTTCTTTAAATTCCTTTGAGATGCCATTAAACATGGTAAACCAAATGTAATTGATGACAACTCCTTGATGTTGAAGAACTACAAGTAAATGAAAATTTGCAATTATTTAAATGGATGCACTTTACCATGTATATGAACTTTGTGTAGGAAATTTGGAGCTTCCCTTAGGTCACCATAATTGGCCTTGTACACACTATGCTAGTGCAAACCTCCTAAGACGTACAGAACCCATCGTTTCCTAAAAGGAAGGAGGTACATTTGAGCTTTTAGTCTCACCAACTAAATTTTATTGAAATAATTATAATTTTAGCTACTTACCAAACACTGAATGCTCATAGAAAATATATTTGCCAATTTGATGTTTTTGGGTGAAATTCCAAGTTTTTCTTAAGCACAGATTTCACATACTTTTCACATGGTTGGTAATTTATCAAGGTTGATGCACGAAGCTCAAATTAGTGAAATCGGGACTTACATAGGTTATGTTCCCTTAGTATAGGATGCTAGAGGTAGTTAAGCATCTAATTTGGGAGTGTTGGAGTGCTCTTTTGTTAAATTGCATGGAAAGAGTATCAATGAAATATTTAGTCAGCTGAAATAAGGAATTATCCATTCGAAAGTTGACCTTCTCAGACTATAGGACATTAATTTTGAGCCATTATATTGGTCTCTAGTAGTATGTCAAGGCTATGGATTTATATGGTTTTTGGCACATTTGCTTTAAATGTGTTTCAAGGTGTGATTGGGTTTTTTTATTCATCTAGAAATATTGGTTTAGATTGTTCTTCTCACCAAGTCAGGGAAAAGAGTTATTTGCTAAGAAGAAGATGCCAAGGAATTCTCTACAAGGGCTTACTTTGACCTCATTGCTTCTATGGAAGCAGTGAGGTAATTGAGTTTCTCTTTGTAACTTTATTTTTCGATATAATATAATAAATATCTTTAAAAAATTATGTTTTCTAGCTTATGCACATCTTTATTTCTAGTGCTTTTTAATAAGATTTAATATATTGCAACTTATATAGAGAGGGAGAGATCTAAAGAGTGTGGTACTCTATTATTTTTAATACCCGAGCTTGCTTAATTACATAATAACTATAGGTTCGCAGTATATAGTTTGAATTTTAGTCTCTAGAGCACATTTTAGATGACCCCCGATTTTCTTTTGTTTGGTGTAACTTTGCTATGATTTGAAAGGCAACATTTGAAAAGTTTAAATTTGGACTATGGGGGGGTTTGAAGTACTATGGAAGCTTAAATCCGATGGATTATGATCTCTCTCAGATCCCATAATAACTTCCTTTATGGATGACATATGGAGGGAAATATGCTTTGGGAGATTTGGTGGATGTAAAGCACAGACTCTCCTTGTTCAATAGTAAGCGAGTGTTGGATTTGTATGATTCCATGGTAGACTTCTTTAAATCCCATTCAAGATAATTGTTTGAGCAATTTGAAAATTGAGAATTAGAAATTAAGCCAATGTAAAGAACCTATAGACCTATTGCAAGCTTCATTATGAGCTTATTACTTCTTTCTCTACTAAGTCTAATGGAAAGAAATGTAACGCTATACTATATTTTGTATATGGACGTGTATCATATGGAACATTTTTTGTATATGGACATGTGCATATATGTATATACAAAAACACACACACACTTAGATGTATGCCTAAGAGATCAAGGTTATTTTTTAGTGATATATGAGTTGAGATTTTATACTGGAAAGGGAAAAAATAGCGTGCAATGTGCACTATATCATATTACATTTGTATTCAAACTTCAATAACAAAATTTTGAGTGATTCAATTGTAGATAATGTGTTTTGATATATTTCTTATGTTTCAAGATTATTAAAATTGTTGACTTATCTAGAACATATAGAGATATTATATTATCATTTTAATACTGGTACAACCTAACTTTCTCAAATTTATACATTAGACTGTGATTCTAAGTGTGGCATTTGATGGGGTGAATTCCTCAAATAATAAAACGAAGAAATTGTGCTAGAATTTCATTTTCCTTGGAAGTCAAATATATGATGGGATGATTAACTTTACAAATTATTGTCTTATCCATTGTGTAGCTTAACTTGTGATTGTTAACCAATCCAAAATTTTTGGGACAATTGATACAAGAAAAATAATCAACACATGAAATAGATTAGGATTTGGAAGTTGACCACTAAGGTCCTATGGAATATTATTTTTTTGTTGAGTTTTCTACCTCATCTAGCTTTCTATTAATGAAATATATTTGTATTTTTGAATCGCATTCCTAGTTATGAAAAAACTTCTATTTTCTTAATATGGCAGTTTTAGTGTATCAATCATTAAGAAAGCTTGTAATAAGGTCCATAAAAGCACATCGTTTAAATCCACATTTTAGATGTTTCGTGATACCTAAGGAAATTACGTTTTTCTTTGTTGGAATTATTTTTACTAGAGGCTACCCATGAAGATTTGAGCCTATGTCATCATCATGACAAACACTCTAACTTGGAACATATAAGTGGTCAATTTGATCTACACCGGTCCGGGGCAAGGTAGGTGGTTACTCTCCCACTGCAAGTGAACCGATAGCTAACCCACACATTATCTTACAAAAATTATGTGTGTTGGTGCCAATTTGTAATAAACACACAATTATAATATAACAATTAAAAAAATAAATGAATTGACACATCCTAACTAAAGTACATGACTAACCACTCAACCATTGTGACTAGATAATGCTAACTACACCATCACATGGCTTTGTAATTATATCATTCATTTCATACCCTCCCTTTTTTTAATAAATGAGAAAAATATTTATATTCCATATGAGGAATATACATATTTCAGTCCTCGAGGGATTTATTAGACAGGAAGGTTCATAGTCATTACAATAAACACTCATTATGAACTTTTTTAGCCCTTTATAAATTTTGTATTATTCAATGAAATATTCGCCATGATTTTATAAGATAGTATAATCTGGAGAGAGATTGACCAAAAAAAATATATACACATATTATATTATTGATAGATTTCCTTCAGATTTTCCTATGTATCATGGGGATTCGCCTAATTGTTTTACATATAAATTTACAGGGGTTGTTAAAATTTCCCATGAATTCCAATAACATAAAACATGAGAATAGTTTTCTTTTCTATGAAACATAAATAGTGTTCACTGCCATCAAATTTTTAAGTTTTTCCTAAGCATGGTAATTGGGAAAATAGATTTTATTGCATTTTCTTCATATCTTTCTATTGTGCATAAGGAAATGTTTTTGTTGTACTTTGAAATGAAAGTGATATATCAATTTTACACATTTCTAATTTTGACTAGTCTTGTGTTCCACTGTGTAACCTTTAACGAATTAATTAGGGGTGGAGCTTTTTACACGAAACTTTCCTTGTACTGGAAGATTTCATTGTGTGGAATATAGAGGTTTGAACAATGAAAGATTTAAATCTTCCTCTATATAGTGGACTTAATTTGTAGTTCCACGCATATGCATGTTTACAAAAACATAACTATAAACAAGGTTTTGACTCTGTGAAGATCACAACCTTTAATTAGTTTATTAGCAAAGCTTTTCTATGAAAAAGAAAGTGATTTGCTGAGGTGCAAAAACCATAATCAGTATGTGAAAGGTGTTCACTAGAATTTGTGCTTATTCTCAAGGGTTGTTTAGTTGCATGATATAAGCTTCTGCATTTTTACCTAAAAGCCATATGTGGAATAAGAAAATCCACAAGAGTGCTGCATACAATAAAAATCTGAATTGTACCTCTACACCCCGCACTAGAATCATATTGACATTAGGCTATTAGCAAACAAATATGAAAATTAGATGTGTTGCAGTTCGAAAATTGAATCAACCTTCCCATTCTGTCAATTAAGTCAACTAGTAACAATGTATATGTTACTATTAATCTTTTAATACTTTGAAAATCATAAAAAACACTTCAAATATTTATATTTTGTATTAACCTTTAGAATACATGTTAATATTAATATTTCAATGCACCAACTATCCTCCCACACAAACCCATAGTAAAAACCCTGCGCAACGAAAATTAATAATTTTAATTATTATGTTCTCCCACACATACCCTGTCTTTTGCAAACACTCATAGTTCTAAAATAAAAGCTCTACAAAATTTCTCCCACGCATATATTTCATACTACGCATAGTAAAATATAAGCATAGTGAAACATAATAATATTCTACGCCTTCTTGCACTTACCCCATCCTCCGTAAACATATATACGATATATGATCAGGAAATGCATAAAAGTATTAGATTTGTTTGACAATTCGACAAGCATACCCCATATTTCACACAATCAAATCTCTACACAATGAAACATAATAATAATAATAATAATAACATTAATAGTTTAACATTAATATCCACATGCACCCCTATTCTCTCGAAAAATACTACATCGTAATAAAAGCTCCTTCTAATAAAATCTCTTGCACATAACCCATCCTGGAAAAAGATTTAATTCTAACACTAATGCTTAGAGAAATAACACAATATCATAGCACTCTTGAAAGCCTCCATTCTCCCACACTTACCCTGTCTTCTAGATTTTTTACGTCAATAGAAAACATATATGAATTTCACAGCACATCCACTTTGTGTAAAATATCACATACTAAAATTAATATTTAAGAATGACCTATGAACCACTCTACACAATGGAATTAAAAATATTAATCATTTCGCAAAGAATCGTAGCTCTAAAATCAAAATCTCTACGCAACTTCTCTCCTGCATATACTTCATACTCGACACAGTAAAATCTCCACACAATGAAACAAAATATTATTTCTCATTCTCCCACACTTACCCTTTCCTCCATAAACATTCATACGATATATGACCTGAAAATTTGTAAAAGTATCTCTACACAATGACTTGAGAAGCCTCGAAGTGATAACCACTTTTTTGTTATATTAAATAAGGTTACCATTAAAACATTAGTGAAAGTGTAAATGTAATTTCTCATTTCAGAATAAAAAAATATAATTTTAGTACCTTTATCATAATTATCAAGTTTTCTTAAGAGGTAAAAGAAGATTACAGAGCATTTGTTCTGTGAAATGGCAATGAGAAAGCATCATGTGATAGTGATGGATGTATGGAAGTAGAAATGTAGCAATACATACATCGTTAGTAAGTGATTAATAAATCAAGTGTGTAGTTAGGACACGTATATTAATCCAATTAATAATAGTTTTAAATGACAATTAATGATCAAAGAGAATTATTGATTATGGAAGTAATTGTGAAAAGGTGGTTGTATGTGTGTGAAAACTATGTAGAGAAAAAATGCATTGGTGGGAGGGGTGATACACAAGCCATTGTGTAGAGATACTCTTACAAATTTTCATATCATATATTCTATATCATATGAATGGTTATGGAAAACCAGGTATGTACAAGAAAACAAGGAATATTATCATTTTTCATTGAGTGGAGCTTTTGTTATGTGGAGTAATTAGTATGTGTGAAAAAAGTAATTGCGTAGAGATTGTATTTTAAATATATGAATCTTCATGGAAGACTAGGTATGTGTGGGAGAAAATAATGATTAACATTGGTAATTTCCGTTGTGTGGAGTGGTGCATAGTTTTTACTTTGTTGAGCTTTTGTATTGGAAAATTTATTCAGCAGGGATGAGATTAGGACAAGCTATTTTTGGAGGAATGAGGGTTGTATAGGGAAATTAGTGTTAATTTCGTATTATTATTGTTTTCATTCTTGAGAGCCTTGACTGTGTGAAAGATGGTGTTTGTTTGTCGATTTCCTAAACAAATCTCCACTTAATATTTTGTTGTGCAGAGATACTTTTGCAAATTTCTAGATCATATATTATATGAACTTTTATGGACTATGGGGTATGTGCTGGAGAATGAGAAATATTGTTATGTTTTGTTGTACAAATATTTTACTGTGTAGAGTACGGACTATGTGTGCACGATTAGTTGAGAAAGCATGCCCTGATATAGTGTATGTGGAAGAATCTATGTAGACATCGTTATGCAGAGTAAGTAGTCAAAACAAGCATGTTCTCAAACAAACATGTGGATAAGATACAGACCCCACTAACGTTGGTATTATCGTGAACAAAAAATATGCATTATTTAATACTAAAATATTTGCAATAAATTCCTTTAGTTCTAAGTGTGTCTAACCACACATTGAAAGATTCTTTGCACTTCCACACATATGTCTGATTTGAAACACATTCAAAAATACAAAAAATTGCATTATTTACAGTTAAAATATTATTAATAATATAAACATAAACTATGCATTTTAAATACTAAAATATATAATCAATTAAATAACAATAGTGTGCATTATTTAAAACTAAAATATTTTCAATAATCTAACCATAGACAATGTTATTGAGAAATTATGCATTATTTAGTACTAAAATGTTTAGCAATAAAAATCCTTTTGTGCTAAGTGCGGCGATCTTCACATTGAAATCTTCCTCCACATAATAAAGTTCTTCAATACTTCTGCACATATGCCTAATTTGAAACATATTTGAAAATATGAAAAGATATTTGGAACACGAGGGATTCACTTAGTGAACCTCTAACATATCATGTGTGTTCATGGCATATTAAAAAATACCCTTAATTTGGCTACATATTGGAAAATCCCTCTAAAACTCACATTATTTAACCCCCTACCGATATGAACCCAATACAACTTCCCAATTTAGAAAACCCCTACTTTCACTAGATATTTTAGGTATCAATTTTTTCATTAACATTTTTTGTACCCCTTTCTATTTTTTCATTAATATTAAGCTCCATTTTTTATATTTTCCAATATAAAAACCCTTTACGCCCTATATATCCCACAATATATTATATCATTTTTTCCTCAATAAATATTCCCCAATATGAATGCACATGGTATGATATTGTTCACTGGGTATGATATTGCTCCCCCAGTGAATCTCCCATGATTTGGAACTGAGGTACATATGCTTTTGTGTTATATTGGAAGCATATTTGTTTTCTTTTGATGATAAAACATGTAGAAAATGAGTTATGTGTGGGATAATAGGTGTTCGTGGCTACTTTGAGAGTGTGTTATTCCTCTTCATAGCATATGTGTTGAACATTTCATTGTGCATAGATTTTACTATGTTGATATTTTATATTGGAAACTTTATTTCGTAGGGATGAAATTACGACACCATATTTTCAGAAAAAACGTGAGGTGTACAACGAAATTAATGTTAAATTATCAATGTTAATCTATTATTTTTTTCATTGTGCAGATTTTTGACTATGTATAAGATGAGGTATGTATGTCAATTTGTTGAATAAATGTTTACATTTCTAACAAAGGAAAATCACTAATTATTTAATTTGACATCGGGTATAGGAAATGAATTAAATATAGTAATACAGATAAATGTCATGCGTGGAAATTAATTCTTATATTTCAATTGAGCCAAAATTTCTAGTTCTAATGTTAAAAAGTTCAAAACACATTGACATTGTTGACAATTGGGCTATAGAAGCTATTCTAAAATGATATGTTTTCTTAACGTGGAAAAGAAGAAAAAAGACAAAATAAAATAACTATGTAAATTACTACATATCCTCGATATCATTTATTTTAAAACATGTGAAAAAATTAAACACCTAGGAATACACGGCATTGTTGAAAAATGCAACAACAAATTCTCAATTTGATTTTTCCTTGATTAAATTCAAGAAATTTGAAATTCCACATCTGCAGATAACTTGCAGGTATTAACTAAGGTGTCATGGCTCTTGTCACTTAGTTAAGAACACTAAATTCGAGATAATGAGTCGAAGTTCAATTTGAGTGTGTCGATTCCTATTTTATAGGATTATAGCTCAATTAATTCGAGTTAAGGGCATGAAGTTTAGTTGTATGTAGTGATTTCTAAATTTTAGGAGCCTAGGTTGAGTAAATTTTGGTTGTAATCAGTTAAACTTGTTCTAACTATTAATAGAACTAGTTCATGGTCATTTAAGTAGTTGGACATCCGTATAACTTAGAGATCATCTACTTAACTGATCGATCAGGTAATAGTTACCTCATGCATGTAAATAATTTGGGTTTCCCAGTTCTGGTGGAGTTTCCAAGGCAATTAACCAGCAGTGGTAAACTAGTTAAGCGTACAAGTGTTACATGAGGTCAAGTGGACCATACTAATTACATAATGAATTAAAGGAATTTCCTATCAAATAGGGGCCTAATTCATCAAGGAAGAATGTAAGGAAATAAGAGCTTGGAGGGCTTGAAAAGTTTCTAAGTGTTGGCCAAAGTAAGTCAGTGAGGAAGAGTGATAGACTATACACTTGTAGGGTGTGCTCAGGCTTGAGAAAACATATGTATTTCATCTATGTTCTCTTATTAACATAATACATATAGGAAGTGGTTTTGAGAAATTTATTTCCCCTAGATAAATCTTTATGAATGTGTGATGTTTCCTTTTGCATGTCTATGATTCATTTTCTATATGGTGAATTAACTTTTTCATATCAGTAGAGTAGCTTCAATTCTTGTGATTAAGTAAATTTCATGAACAGTTTCAAATCTACAACATAATTAATACATGGCATCAAAGCGAAATTCACATTAGATGCAGTCCTTAAAGTCCTCATGTACGATTACCATTGAAGAACTAATGAGCTACTAGGAGGCATAGTTATGGAGCCCTAGTACAAGGCAGGTCCATAAAACCCACTGAGAAGACTTCTTAATAGAGCTATAAATTGCTAATGGGTGGATTAATGAGCCAATTTTTAGTGACACAAAAAGGAGTTGTGATCATTAATATTGGTAGATTAAGGAGCAACAATATTTCCCACAGGGAGATTGAGACTCAAAGGGAGTTTAGCTTCAGTGGGTGCAACCCTATGGAATCTAGTACTTTAGGATCTCGGGATATCACACTCATTATTGCAGTAGTTGTAGCACCAATATGGAAGAAATAACAAAGCAGTAGCAATAATAATATGAGTAGATCAGATTTCATTATGCACGTAGCCATAACTTGATTATTGAGGTGGGGCAATGTAGATCCTTAATCCAAGAGTTGCATTGCTTTTGGTAGGATCCAATGAGGTGTCCTCCTCATGGATCATTACCTTGTTATAGGGGCCTACAGTATTTAGTAGCACGAGGATCAATGTTAGTCATATATTGAGGAGTGTTGACAGTAGAGAAGGAGGCTCAGTAGTAGAGTCAACAACAACACAATTTTCCCTAGTAGATAGTTGGAGACATAATTGATTCATTATTCTTTGTTTATTTATTTTGCTTCTAAGTTGCAGACATTGTAGTAGCAGCAACAACAATGAGAGGTGTTACATGAAGTAAATTCCATAGGTGTAGGATAGAGGTGGTTGATAACCCATTTCTTGCTGAGAGGGAGTGTTGAAAAATGCAGCAATAAATTCTCAATTTGATTTTTCCTTCACTAAATTAAGGAAATTTGAAATTCCATATCAGCAGATAACTTGGAGGAGTTAACTAAGGTGACATGGATCTTGTCACTCAGTTAAGAACACTCAATTCGAGATAATGAGTTGAATTTCATTTTGCATGTCTTGATCCCTATTTTTTAGGACTCTAGCTCAGTTAATTCAAGTTATGGGAATGAAGTTCACTTGTATGTAGTGATTATTAAATTTTAAGAGCTTAGTTTGAGTTAATTTCAGTTTTAATCAATTAAACTAGTTCTAATTGTTAATAAAACTAGTTGGTAGTCAGTTAAGTAGTGGGACATCATTTTAACTCAGAGATGATCTAGTTAACTAATCAATAAACTAATAATTAGCTCATGCATGAAAGTAATTCAAGTTGCCTAGATGTGGTGGAGTTTATAAGGCAGTTAACCAACAATTATAAACTAGTTGATTGTACAGGTGTTGCACGAGGTCAAGTAGACCATAATTGGGAATTGCACAATGAATTAGAGAAATTTCCTATTTAATAGCGGCCTAATTCCTCAAGTAACAAGGTGTTGGCATTATGACTCAGATGTGGCATAGGTATTGTCCTTGATGGAAACTCACTTAGATGACAGATCACAGTTCCGCAAGTTAATGGCTTAGAGTTACATATCAGACTTCACTATATGAGGAAAGAGACGTATACGCAGGTTCACCTTGACAAAGTAGTGTATACACGGGGGTTAACAAACAAAAAAGTGTGTATAACATACACACGCAGTTTCACAGAAGGAAAGGCACGTACATGTTGGAAATCTAAGTTTTAGTCCATGGTATTTGGCCCATGGTATTTTGATCCATGGTATTGGTCTAAAGTATTGATCCAATGTATTTGGTCCAAGGTATTAATCCTAAGTGGTTTTGGACCATGGTATTAAGAAAGGCCTAACACTATATAAAGGGAAGTAGATCATTAGGCCAATGTACTCAAGCATTGAATATCTGATGATGAGCAAGATCTAGTGTACAGGTTATTGGGTTATGGTGCATAGCTAGATATGAACCAAGGATCAACCTTAGTGCTTAATGAAGGATAACATCTAATGATGGGTCAAGACCTTGAGGCTTGAAGTGAAGTATATTTATGTGGTTTGATCATTTATCTCAATAACTCACACATATTGTACTCTATAAATATGATGATCTAGGTATAACTGAAGTATAGAATTATTGTAATGTTTTAAATCACCATTTATAGATCTGTACGCAGGTTCACTTTAGAAAAGACGCGCATACACTCTAGTTTTGCATATCAAAACAACGTATACATCTTAAATTTGATTTGCAGATCTGTAAGCAGGTTAATCTTGAGAAAAGTGCATATGCACGTAGGTTTGACACATGGAAGTAGCGTATACCTTGTAAAATATGTTTATTTGCTTCTATTTTCTGTTGCAGTATTCTAGGTTCTGGCTTGGGTTTTGGTTACTGTATTCTTGTTACACCATTCTGAAAGATCAGATTGAAGGGTTGTCAAAGTGGTTGATTGGTTCAGTTGTTAAAAGGATATTGGTTGATGTAGATATATTTGATGATTGAATGATGGATCGAGTTTGAAAATTTATGAAATGTGGTCCCTGGAAGAAAATAGAAGGTTGTAGCCTTATGTAGGCCAGCACCTAGGTACTAGTAAACATATCGGCTAGTACAAGAGCTACGGGGATTGTAGCTCCCTTCTAGAAGAAGCTGGAGAGTGAGAGAAGGTTGTAGCCTTCTATAGGTAGAAGCCTACGTACTGGTATAAGTCTACACCAGTAAAAAAATTGTAAAAATAAGTTTCTTATTATTAAAAAGAATATAGGGACAATTGCAGCAGGTGGTTTTCACCCACATTAGGTTTCCACCTTATATCTTATGTTCATGTGTGTGATTTTCTGTTTCATTTTACTATACCTGGTTATTGTTTATATGGTTCTGATGCACTGATTACAGATCAACATATGATGAATTAACTGAATCTTAAGTTTGCAGTATATACGGTAGTTTCCTTAATCACAGTTGCGTATACATGCGAGTTCCACTAACTGAAGTAGCGTATATGAATCTAATTATGGAAATGAAAAATTATTGACTTACTATTATTGATCCACCACCCCTCTCAGTATTATTTCCAATAATTGGTATCAGAGCAGGTCTATTAGAGGAAGCTTGATCACTTGAAGGAAGATCCATCATCATGAGTAATCAAGAAAGAGAGGGATCCATCATACCTCCAATCTTTGATGGAAGGAACTTCATTTATTGGAAGGTAAGAACCACAACCTATATTCAATCTCTTGGAATAGATGTCTGGGAAATCATGGAAGGAGGATATACATTGCCATCAACAATTTCTACAAATGTGGCAGGTAAAAAGAAATATGAAACAAATGCCAAGGTTGTCAATACATTATTGGGAAGTCTATCACAATTATAATTTCTCAAAGTTATGAAGCTCAAATCTGCCAAAGAAATACGGGACAAAATTGTTCTAAGTTATGAAGGAGACACTCAGGTAAAACGTGAAAAACTACAAACTCTTAGAATTCAATATGAAAATCTCAAAATGCACAATGATGAAAGTATAGCTAGCTACTTCTTATGTATAGATGAGATTTTTAATTGCATGAAGAATTTGGGTGAAGAGATAAAAGAAGTTACTTTAGTTGAAAATGTTTTAAGATCCTTGTGTGCTAAGTTTGAATCAAAAATCTCTGCCATAGGAGAAAAGCAGGATCTTCAGACTATTACTATGACACAGTTGCACGGGATCTTAACTACTTTCAAGATGAGAAAAGGAGGTCCATCATATATGAGAGAAGTCACACTTAAAGCTTCAGGAAAAGATGAACTTAATCAATTAGGACATATTTCAGAAGGAGAAGAAGAAGCAAACTTTGTCAAGAACCTTCAACGAGGTTCCGGAAGATTCATGTGTAAACTACCTTTCAAATGTTTTGCTTGTGGAAGAGTCGATCGTTATGCTACCAAATTTTCTCATAAAGATAAGGTTGATAAAGGTAAAGAATCTGCAAAATGGAACAGAGAACAAAATGTAAGTAAAAAGAGCTACTATACTCATGAAGATAGTGGTGAAGATGAAAATAGCAATCACTATAGACTTTTGATAGCTTATGAAGATGATGATTTCTTAGATGCTTTATATGAAGATGACCTTTATGAAGAAATCTCTAAACTCAAAATCTATTTAGAATAAAAGAGTATGATTATAGATACCTTGACATTCCAACTTGCTAAAAGAGAAAAACACAATGAAAATCTAGAATGTGAAATTGTGGGTTTAGGAAAGGATCTTGAGAAAACAAAAGTTCTCAATCTTAGATTTTCTAAAGGAATAGATACCTTAAATGAAATTATCAATGTGCAACGCTCTCATTTGATAAAGACAGGTCTTGGATACTCTGAAGAAACATCTCAATCACAGAAGCTGTCAACCTCCACTAAAAGCTATCGTGATGCAGCAAAGAGGAGCGAACAGTTCGACAATCATCAGCAAAGGCATAAAGCAAATCACCAAGTGAATCAGGCTCAATTTACTTGAAGAATGAATAGAGGCCACAATAAACCTCAAGTAAACCACACTCACTTTCCTTCAAGGAATAACAATCAACATGTCAATAGAAGGAACTTCAACTACAATCCTCAGGTTAGTAGATTCAATAATAGTAGGAACTTCTTTAAAGGTCAATGTTTCTCATGTCATAATTTTTGACACAAAGCTGCTCATTGTGTTTCTTACGAAACTATCATGACTAGAGAAGCACAAAATCAAAGAAATGTGAAAGGGATCAAGAAAATTTCCTATAATAGTTTTTCTCTTCTTGAAAATGAAATGGAATGCTCAATCTATAACAAATTTGGCCATGAAGAATGTTAGGCACCTACACTAGTAGTATAGGGGCCTAACATGCATGTTAGGCCCCTACACTATTAGTGTAGGGGCTTAACAAAGAATCTGAACGCAGGAGTAAATTTTGGCAAATAGCTCAAAAGGAGCAAACTCCATTAAATCCCAAAATATGGAGAAAGAAAGAATCGCAAACAGAAATATGTGGTTTAGCCCTGTATGTAGAAGGATAAGAAAACCAGTGGTACATCGACAGTGGATGCTTAAAACACATGACAGGTGATAGAGAAAAACTAGACTCACATAATGCCTCAAAGAAGGAAAAGAGTGTCTCATTTGGAAATGACATTCCCGCTGTCATAAAAGGTAAAGGCTTTGTTTTCTTGAAAGAAAAAGTTAAAGCTGAGAATGTTATGTATGTTGATGGCTTAAAGCACAATCTATTTAGTGTGAGTCAAATGTGTGATCAAGGAAATGAAGTGGTGTTTCGATCAAATGGATGTGTTGTTCGTGAGCTTGATATGGGAGAAACTGTGATTAAAGGGACAAGAACTCCAAACAACCTATACATACTCAAGGGAGGACAAAAACAGTGCTATCTAAGAAAAAGCAATGAACAGTAGCTATGGCACAAAAGATTGGGGCATCTATGTTTTTCTCAAATAAGAAAAGCATGTAGATTCTAGGCGATTCGTGATCTTCCTGATATTAGCATTCGAGAAAATACAATATGCAAATCATGTCAATTTGGTAAGCAAACTAGATCGCACTTCCCTAAAAAGGAAGGATCAGCAAGTAAGCCTCTTGAACTTGTTCATACCGATTTATGTGGACCATCAAGGAAAAAGTCACCGCGTCGAGAAGAATACTTTATATTGTTCATTGATGATTTTTCTAGAATGTGTTGGATAGGACTTCTAAAGCATAAAGATGAAGCATTATAAAAGTTCAAAGCCTTCAAAGCTTTGGTTGAAAATGAATCAGGTCACAAAATCAAATGCCTCAGATCTGATTGAGGAGGGGAATTTACTTCAGATGAATTCTTTCACTTTTATGAAGAACATGGAATAAAAAGGCAATTCTCCACCGCAAGGACTCCTCAGCAAAATGGAGTGGTAGAAAGGATGAACATAACTATTCAACAAATGGCTTGTGCTATGCTAGATGAGTTTGGAACTCCTGCCACCTTTTGGGGTGAAGTTACATTCGCTGCCATCACTATTCTCAACCAAGCAAATGTTTGGGTAAACAACACTCAAACTCCTCATGAACTCTCTTATGGTAAGACTCCTAATATAAAATACTTCAAAGTTTTTGGAAGCAAATGTTACATCAAAAAGACTGATGAAAAACTTGGTAAGTTTGAACCTAGAGCAGATGAAGGTATTCTCCTTGGTTACTCTTCCCGAAGTAAAGGATATAAATGTTATAACAAAAGACTTAGGAAAATTATTGAAAGTATTGATGTTGTGGTTGATGAAGCATGCAAAAATCCAAAACAAATAAAAACTGAAGATTATGAAGAAGATGAGGATTATCCTTCCACATCAAATCCCACTAATTCTGAAGAAGAGACCAATGAAGCACCAGAAGATGAGATAACGGTAGAAGAAAAAACTCCATCTAGGTATGCTCAGAAAAATCATCTAGAGATGAAAATTTTGGGACAGAAAGAGGCAAGTGTGTAGACAAGAATAACTATTACAAAAGCTTCAAGCTATCTAGCATTTCTATCCTCCACTGAACCTCAAAATGTAAATGAAGCATGCAAAGATGAATGTTTGGTAAAAGCCATGAATGAAGAACTTGAGCAAATTGAAAAGAATAATGCTTGGGAATTAGTTCCTAGACCTCATGATAAAAATATCATAAAAACTAAATGGATATTCAAAAATAAGCTGAATGAAAATGGAGACGTTATTAGAAACAAGGCTAGAAATGTTTGTAAAGGATATTATCGACAAGAAGGTATAGATTTTGAAAAGACGTTTGCACATGTTGCTAGACTTCAAGCCATAAGAATGTTCCTTGCTCTTTCTAGTTTTCAGAAATTCAAAGTATATCAAATGGATGTAAAATCTGCCTTTCTTAATGGAGACTTAGAAGAAGAATTCTATATTGAGCAACCAGACGGATTCATTCTTGGAAATGATGCAAAACTTGTATGAAAACTCAGAAAGGCTCTCTATGGTCTAAAACAAGCTCCAAGGGCCTCGTATTACCGTCCTGACAAATATCTCCATCAACAAGGTTTTTCAAAGGGATCAACTGATACCAATCTGTATACAAAGATTGATAATACTAAATTTCTAATACTTTTTGTGTATGTTTATGATATCATTTTTAGAAGCAATGAAGAAGCTACGAGTCAAAATTTTTCTTCGATAATGCAGCAAGAATTTGAAATGTCACTGCTTGGTGAGCTTACATATTTTCTTTGTCTACAAGTTCAACAAAATAAAGATGGTATTTTTCTGTCACAAACCAAATATATCAAATAGATCTTGAAAAAATACGGCATGGAAGATTCTAAACCAGTATGTACTCAAATGGTAACAGGATGTAGTCTCAACTCAAATGATGATTCAGCAGCAGTACATCAACCAACTTACAGATCCATGATTGGTAGTCTGCTCTATCTAATAGGTACCCGACCAGACATCATGCATGCAGTAGGAATAGTTGGAGGCTTCCAAGAAAATCCAAAGGAATCACACCTTCAAGCAGTCAAAATTATTTTCAAATATCTTCAAGGGACACAGAATTTTGGTTTATGGTATCCTAGAGATACAGATCTTACACTTCATGCATATACAGATGCAGGTTGGGCAGGAAGTATTGAAGATAAAGAAAGAACTAGTGGTCGTGCATTCTATATGGGTTCCAAATTAGTGTCTTGGTTCAGCAAGAAACAAAGTTCAATTGCATTATCTACAGTTGAGGCAGAATATGTGGTTGTTCCATCTTGCTGCACACAACTCCTTTAGATGATGCAAACATTGCAAGACATTCAAATCACATGTACTCCACCCATCTCCATTCTATGTGATAATGCAAGTTCCATCAATATTTCAAAGAATCCAGTCATGCATTCCAAGACCAAGCAGATACCCATCAAATATCACTTTCTACGTGAACAAGTGCTTGAACAAAAGGTAAAATTGGAATATTTTCCCTCCAAAGAACAGGTTGCTGATATATTCACCAAACCACTACCCAGAGAGACTTTTGAATATCTTAGACAAAAGTTGGGAGTAGTTTATGCATCATCCTATTGTTATACGTGAGTTTCATGAAGCCTAGTTGCATACATACATTGATTTCTGTGGATACAATGGTGTATATGTTGGTTTGAAGAAAAGAAGTGGTCTAGACTCAGGAAGAAAGGAGTTTGATATGGTTCAGGGGGATCATATGCTTCTAATAATGCATCTTAGATGATCTTGGTACAGAATTACACAGTTGTTTTTTGTTTCGGGTGGAACAGGTTCAGGGGGAGACGTTGGTTGTTGGATTGGAAGTTGATTAACAAATAGTGTTGATGATAGTTGCTGATGACTATCATGGTCTTGGTCTCTATTATATATGTCATGTATATCTTTTTATGAAAAGGTCATGAAATGACCTATTTTGTTACCCCACTATGCATGGGATGGATGTTGTAATGTTTTTTTTTTGACATGTATAAACAATTGGTATATCCCCACTTGATCGGGAGATGGATGTATGTATGAGTCATTGATGATAGGAAGGTCATTTATGATGTATGTATAGAGTCATGTTCCTCTTTTAGAACATCTTTTCGTAGCCTTGCTTATATTCAGGGGGAGCATGGACTTGTTCATGAAGCTCAATCAACACACTTCAGCATATTCGAGAATTCAGCATGTACTCAGGGAAAGCACAACCCTTTTCCCTTGATGAAAAAGGGGGAGAGTGACTTGGGGTTGCCATTAAGTCCAAAGTGGGAGATTGTTGGCATTATGACTTATATTTGGCACAGTTGTTTTCCTTAATGGAAACTCACTCAGATGACATATCACAGTTCAGAAAATTAACAGCTAAGAGTTACAGATCAGACTTCACAAAATGAGGAAAGAGAAGTATACGCAGGTTCACCTTGACAAAGTAGCATATACATGTGGTTTAATAGACCAAAAAGTGTCTATAACATACACATGTAGTTTCACAAAAGGAAAGGTGCGTACATGTTGGAAATCTAAGTTTTGGTTCATGGTATTTAGCCCATGGTATTTTGATACATGACATTGGTCTAAAGTATCTGGTCCGAAGTATTGATCCCAGGTATTTGGTCAAGTCCTAACACTATATAAAGGGAAGAAGATTATTAGGCCAATGTACTCAAGCATTAAATATCTGATGATGAACAAGATCTAGTGTACAGGTTATTGGGTTATGATGCATAGCTAGATCTGAACCAAGGATGAACCTTAGCATTTGATGAAGGATAAGATCTAATGATGGGTCAAGACCTTATGGCTTGAAGTGAAGTATATTTATGTGGTTTGATCATTATCTAAATAACTCATGCATGTTGTAGTATGTAAATGTGATGATCTGGGTATAATTGAAGTCTGGAATTATTGTAATGTTTTAAATCATCATTTACAGATCCGTAGGCAGGTTCACTTTACAAAGGGCATGTATACATGCTAGTTCTGCGTATCAAAACAACGTATACATATTAAATTTGATTTACAGATCTGTACGTAGGTTAGCCTTCAGAAAAGTGCATATGCACGCAGGTTCGACACATGAGGGAAGTAGCATATACCTTGTAAAATATGTTTTAGCTGCTTCTGTTTGTTGTTGCAGTATTCTAGTTACAACATTCTAAAAGATCAGATTAAAGGGTTGTCAAAGTGGTTTATTGGTTTAGTTATGAAAAGGATATTGGTTGATGCAGATATATTTGATGATTGAATGATGGATCCAGTCTAAAAGTTTATGAAACGTGGTCCGTGGAAAAAAACAGAAGGTTGCAGTCTTCTGTAGGATGGCACCTACGTACAAGTAAACATATCAGCTAGTACAAGAGCTAGGGAGATTGTAGCTCCCTTCGAGGAAAAGTTGGAGAATGAGAGAAGGTTGTAGCCTTCCGCAGGTAGAAGCCTATGTACTGGTATAATTCTACACCAGTACAAAAATTGTAAAAAGAAGTTTCTTATTATTAAAATGAAGATAGAGATGATTACAGGAGGTGGTTTTCACCCACATTGGGTTTCCACCTTATATCTTGTGTTCATGTGTGTGATTGTCTGTTCTATTTTACTGCACCTGGTTACTATTTATATGGTTCTGATGCACTGATTAAAGATCAACATATGATGAATTAACTGAATCTTAAGTTTGCAGTATATACGCTAGTTACCTTAATCATTGTTGCATATACACATGAGTTCCACTAACCGAAGTAGCGTATATAAATCTCATTATGGAAATGAAAAATTATTGACTTTCTAATACTGATTCAGCCCCCCTCTTAGTGTTATTTCCAATGAAAGGTAAGGAAATAAGAGCTTGTAGGGCTTGAAAATTGGCTAAGTGTTAGATAGAGTCAGTTAGTCGGGCAAGAGGATTGACTATACAATTGATGATTGTGCTTAAGCTTGAGAAAACATATGTATTTCATCTATATTCTCTTATTAATGCAATACAAATAGGAAGGGGTTTTGGGTAGTTGATTTTGCCTAGATAAATCTTTGTGTATGTGTAATGTTTCCTTTTGCATGTCTATGATTTGTCTTCTATATGGTGAATTAACTTCGGCATATCAATAGAATAGCTTCGAGTCCTATGATTTAATAAATTTCATGAGTAGTTTTGAATCTACAACGTAATTTCTATAGGCATTAATTATTTTCTTTATTTTTTAAAGGAAACCATTAAATGTAAACATTGAAAGTTCAACCATTAGTTTTTCTATTATATTATTATTATTGACAATTCTATTATCTAGTCAGTCCAACCTATTAAGTTGCGCAAATAATATGTTTTAATATTTATATGCTAATGTCATAATACTACTTACTAAATTCAGTCGTGCCATCTGTAGAAACATTTGCCAGTTGTTCATCATGCAACATTTTTAGCATACACATTAAGAATGCATGTCAAACTAGTTTTCGAAGGAGATAGTTGCAAATAGAATGCTCGTTTCAGTTGTACGATGTTGTTATGATAGTTTCACATCATGAGGGACTATCATTTATAATGAAATTTCAAAACATACAACATTAGTGATAGATTAAGAGTGCACTACTAGTTCTAAATGCGGGTACTAACACTGTTTATACAATATACAGTGCAGTCCTTTTGGCAATGATGTTAAAATTTCAAATACTATATGACATGGCAATATTAAACATGTTTGTGCAACATAAGTTCTTGTCATTGAGTTCTTATTTTTGAAGTACTTTCATGCCATGGAATTAGAAACTCGTATTTTTCTTCTTTCTGTATATTTGATCTAACTCATATCATCATAACAAATTCCATTAAGGACAATCATAACTCTTCTAAGAGACACATTTATGTTTTATTTATTGTACTCTTTGTATATTTTCATTACACAAGACAACTAATTTTATTTTTTTTGCCCCCATTGCTTTAGGTCGATATTTTTTAATATACTATAACTAAAAGATTTTATTTTTTTAATTCCCACGAAACATATGACACTTAGAGATTCATATTCAGGACAACAATTAGAAATTAAAAAAAAAAAAAGTATTTTGAACATTTCTATAAAACTTTCATATTTGTTAAAACTAAAATCTATCTAGAATTTTTTGTATGCTAATAATTAGCTTTCTTTATCTTATTCTATTTTCATTAAACAATTCTTACTTAGTTTCAATTATAGTGTCCTTTTAAGCAATGATATCTGTGCAATATTTGTGAACAAGAAAAAGCTATCGAATTTGAATGATGTCACAGTATACATGGACAACAGTATGGATACAGGAATGAGGAGTACCACAAATATAGATATTGCAATGGACAAAACAAAACCAACAGAAACTAGAAGATAAATAAATTCAAATAGGTACTTCTACACATGTTCAATTAATGTTGTAGTGACTTTGTAGCAGATTTTCCCTTTTTTGCCATCTTTTTACCCTTCTTCATCTTACTATTCTTTATTCTCATTTCTTAAAAAACCAAATCAATTCAATGCTCATGACTAGGGAAAAAGAGCTTGAGTCTACGACATTATTGATGGAAGATATCGGTAACAATATATCTCGAAAGATTTTTCATGGTGTTGTCTTGGTTACATATTGAACATTTTTGAACAAAACAAATAAGTCAAAAGCAATGTTTTATGCGAACATAACATGTAAGAAAGTGGAAATGACAATAACATTCTTTGTTCCAACATTGTTAATTGAACAACATGAGTCGAAGCTTATTGAAAATGTCAATGTTTCTATTAAATAATTTAAAATTATTCCAAAGCATAAATACATTAATGGTGATTGTGAGAAAACTATTTTTCTAAATAGTTTTAGCGCCATACAAAACATTTGCCTTATTTGTGTGGAGTACAACTTTTCCAAACATGAAAATTTCAAATTTGTCACACATTGATGATGCCTTTCTAGTAGGCACATTTGTAGCTATTGCAATTTCGGTAAACCAAAGAACAATTCAATATGTTTTGGAAATCAAAGACGATAAGGGAGAATGGGGCATGGCTACAATAAGCTTTATTTTATTTGAAATTTTTTATTGTTATGAAGTTATTGTCCATTTTCTTATTTCCTGCCCCCCTAAACCCAAAAACCCATTTTTCATTGAAATAAAAAACAACTTATGTATATGTATGTTTGTATATCCCAATGCTTGGGGGAAAATTTATTCATCAACTATTATACATATTTCATGTATTATTTTATAAATTTTACATATGTAACGAGTTCAAGTACAGGATAAATTTATTTTGGCATGTGTTTCAATTCAAAGAGATTTGCAACAAAATGTTTTTCCATTGATCTTGCTAAAAGATATAGTTAGGAAAATAAGAAAGAGTTTATTGCAATCCACGGTCAACATTCATATGTGCACTAAACACAAGAAAGAAAGTTGACAGTCTAAGAAACTTTCTTTCCTCACTATGCAGAATATGCATGATAAGCTAGATCATAGTGTTTAAATAGACATGGATAAAGAGAAAAGATAAGAAAGACATTTTATTTCATGTTACTAAGCATGTTTTTCTAATCTCATTAAGATGGGTAGTTTAGGTCTCTTTATCCCCCTAAAAGCCCCGCTCACGGATTTGTTATTGGATCCCCTAGACATCTTACCTCAATCAATAAAAGAGATTAGAGATGAATGATGTGACTATCCAAGAAGGCTCACGATTCCCGAACCAGGTTTGTTACAACTCAAAATTGAGCTAATAATATTATCTACGCTATTATTCTTACTTATTCCAACATAGAATTTACAATTAAATTTACAACATTTTCAAGGATATCTGAAAGAAGTTAGCATATAAACGAACCCATTCATAACTTTATGTGTAATATACCGCATGCAAATTACAACTACTAGAACCATCAACAACATTGTGCTTTATTGTAGCAACTACATGTAGGAATCTCTCTTTCTTTATTTTCATCAACTAAATTTCATTATACATGCAAGTGACAGGACTAAAAAACAATGTATTTAGAGAGGTGTCGAACTAGAAAATGTTTTACCTATACTACAAAAAATCTCCTACAACCAATAATTTGTCAACAAAATAGATGTTATTGAAATATTGAGCAACTTCAAGATACATGGCACATTTATGATAGACCATCAAAACATAGTTTTACATATACAATGATAGGTTTCTTTGTTTACATTGTGAAGAAATTCGATAATGATACAGTGTTTTCTCATTGCATTTCCAGGCACCCTAATATCTCTTTCATTTTACTAGACATTTGTAATATGATCTCACATTATCAATCAACATACTACACTCATGTAAAAAAGATTAGCAATCTACTCATCAAAGCAACAAGATGATTTTTTCTACCAATGCAAATGCTACTATGACATTGTACATAAATTTAATCCAATGAACAATTTTTTTGCTCCAAGTGTCTACCTTATGTTATGTTATGTCGTAATGTTTTTAATGTTTCTTCCATTACCTTCTTGATTTATAAAATTTGCAAATTCTATAACTACTCACGAAATATAATTTCGTTACGTTGCAATTTTCAAGGACATTACTTTAAAGTAGTTTTCTTTCTTTAAAAATTCAATATTTTTTTCTATTTAAACAAATATTCCATATAATATTTAAACAATTATCTAAATAAGTCCTTGCCATACAAAGTTGAAATGAATTTCTAAACCGGTATAACTTATAAAACATATTCTATTTTTACATAAATCTGTAATCCAGAACATTCTGATATGTTTCTTTTCATTAACTTTGTTGAGAAAATTAAAAGACATAACCTTTAGCATATACTAAATTACAAAAATATGTTTAGCAAACAAAAAAAATTGGTAGTGTGTTCTCTACTAATTAATCATTGTTTCTAGAAATTAACTCTTGTACTAATTATGCTATCAAAATTAAGAAATGATTCATCTATTCATGATTCACAATAGCTCTTCTCACAATGTTCTTACAATATCTATTTCATCTTTGATACGTGTAGGCAATTGTTGGAGTTCGAGTATGTTATGCATTAGCATTAAAATATCTTCGCTAAGCATTAATATATCTTGTCCAAGCATTAAAACATCTTCTCTCATTGCTTGTACACATTCCTTTGTTCCCCTGTCATTTTTTCATTGACCCATTTTTTCACTATTAGTAACAAATGTAAAAAAACAATAGAAAAATTATAAATCAATACCTTAAAACACTTAACAGTTTCAGAAAAATCAAGCCAGTTAGTTTCCTATAACCTAGTAACCAGTATAGAACAAAATTAATATTGACAAATTGCTTTTACAAGCAAAAAGAATATATATAATGCGTAATATACAATAATTCATCTAAATCACAAATCGACATTTAGGTTCTAAAATGGCATTTAGCTACTATCAATTTCAATGGTATCCACTAACCAAAAATCGTTATCAATGTGGATAATACTAATTTTCCTGATCTTTAATCATAAAATATTCTCACAAAATATGTTACTTTAAATCATATACATTTTACTTAAATTCCAATTTGACATAATGCAATTGACACAATTGTGTTTCATGATTAGTTGACCTTAAACACTTTAGAAATTAGTGTCAAAATACTCTGTTATTAAAATCATAAACCACAATCTATTTTCATTAGATAAAGCTCTTTTGTCGAT
>APFE030379987.1:0-12510 GCA_000404065.3 Pinus taeda
TTTCTTCACTTCAAATGATGAAAGAATGATAACATCATTAAATCCTCATTGGATAAGGACCGCTCATCTATTTATCCATAAAACCCATCGGTCTTTATGTGATTTAATATCATCATAATATTTTATATGGAGTGTATTTGAATGTCAATGCTTCCACACTCCGATCATGCATAAGTCACTATGCACAGTTATACCATAATTTAATCAATTTTAGATCCTTATTTTATAAGGACCATATAATAACATGTTATATACATATTAAATTATATATTTTATTGTAGGTGTGTTAAGGAGGGAGTGACAAGGTATGTTAGGCAATGCTAACGCATGCTAGTGTGGAAAAACACCCTTTCGATTGGTTTACAGACAAGAAGTCGTAATGTCGATGGAATACATAGTGCCTAGTGATCCTCTTCCGGGTGTCACAAAGGACCCTTCTAAGACCTTTTACTTATGTGATTTGTTAAATTGCATTTTTAAAAGAACATAAACAAATACATCTTCATACTGTAAAGAAGAGGAATATGACATTCATCAACACATGAAAACATAAGTCGTTGATAAGGATTTCTCCACGAGAACACATATTCAAACAATAGTTATTGCATTAATTGAAAAGAGAACGCATATAAAATAAATAGAAGTTAAGTTGGATTTTATTGAAAAAGGATATATGCTTTATTTCATTGGGATACTAGCTAATTTCGAAGTTCTTGTGAAATAGTTATGCATTGCATGCATGATAGAAATAGCTAATGATATGCTTCTAGGCACATAGATAATCATTCTAACTTTCTTGAAGATAACGTATGTTTTATATATACATAAATATAGTTTTCTTTTAGAAAAAGAGTGAATTCTTCATGTATGAAAATAATGACTTTATGAGAGATCTCTTGAAAATAAAGAAAAATATTCTTTCCTTAAAAGACACATATGAATAGTGTTCATGCAAGAACAAGAATCCATACTTGTTTCATGAAGAGATTATGTGCTTTGAAGTAAAAGTAATTGTGTTCGGAAAAACACATGTTGCATGCACATAAGGGTAGCTATCTTGACATTGGAAATATGATTTGGTGTGTATGTAGCGAAGGTATTATGATGAATCTCTGAAAATAATATCGATGTTAACTTTCTTGAAAAGATTGTCTTGCTAGGTGAGTTGGATCGATTTCTTGATTTTGGTCCATAAGGGATTAAGTTAACATTGTTATTGTTTCTTGATTTTTAAGCATAAATATGGGTATCTATAATAATTTCTTGAAAAGGGAAGCATGAGAAACTTACATATAGGAAGATAGAGAAATGAGGTTATAATGACTTCCTTTAAGGAATAAGTATGTAATTTGTTACATGAAATGATGGTAGTATTATAGAGAAGGGAATATGTGTTGCACACATTAAGGAAGGGCTATTATGATAAGCTACAGTATGCACAAAGAATAGTCATTGTGATATAGAGATATGTTCTTTGTATGTTAGAGAAACTATGTTGAGTTCTCGAAAAATAACTATTTGAAAGGAACACATGTGCATAAGCATAGAAACAATAGTTTATTACATGTATGAAGGTATAATGATTGTGTTATACATTTTAGTAGTGCTAATGGGTTAGATCTCTTAAAGAGAAATATGCATTAGTATGAATAAACATTGTGGAAGTAAAACAAGTATTTACCTGAATATATGTACTAGTTAATTAGTATGTCATGCTTGCTCATGCACATAAGTTTATGTTAAAGATCACTTTTAGAGGTTGATTATTGATTTATTAATATTGTATCTAATCTTTTTGCCGAAGCTTGTGGTCGACAACAATGACAGGAAACGATGGCAATTTGTGCCTAAGAAAAGTGATGTTTAACATTGTGGTAGGTAAAGAATTAATGGTCCATGCATATGAGTACAAGTTGTGCGATCGTACATTGATAGAACAAGCATGCCATAAGGATGTAGCAAGTGGCAATCGTACATTGATAGAACAAGCACGACATAAGGATGTAGCAAGTGGCGATATGTAGGTAAAGGGCTTCATGAAAAATGTAATAGTCTTAGCTAGTTTTATGACACTTTAATGATATTTTATTGTAATATTTTATAGCAATGGATAAGGGATGGAATCCCTTATAATCCATTAAGTGAGGGGTGAAAACCCTCATGAGTGTTTAATAATAAGATTAAAAATTTGTTGGTTTTCACCCTACCGGGTTTCGAGGGTAAATCAGTGTTCAAGTGTCCAATGTTGTGATTGTTTATTGTGTCAGTTGATGATATTGAATCCTTGATGATGATGACTCTTTATTTGATGTGATAATCATAATGTCAAGTATGTGATTAATTAATATGGTTAAGGAAAGCAGGAAATAGATGCAAGGTTCATCAGACAATTTATGTTATTCTACTACAATAGTGGTTTACAATGTTTATGTTACTTACTATTCTCCATTGATATTTACTTTATGTTCTAAGAACATCACATCTAATGGTTAATGAGGAATGTGCAGTTGTGATTTGGATACTTACTTGTGGTTAATTTGTGTAAAAAATTCGAACTCCCTGCTTTTACATACTTTATGTTCTAAGAACATCATATCTAATAGTTGATGAGGAATGTGGAGTTGTGGTTTGGATAATTAATTGTGGGTAATTTGTGTAAAAAATTCTAACTCCCTTACATGTGAGGTTTACCAGGTAAGTTACAAGAATTATGGAACTCAAGTTTTGGAATTGAGGTAATTTATTTTCATGGGTATGAATTGTTTTGCATATAATTTGTAACAAAATTTGCTTTTAAGTTTATAAAAGTGGTTTTAAGTATTTAAATAATGTGTTAGATTTTATATTTTATATTAGTAATTGATTTAAAATAAATTATAAAAATTATGTTCCCGTGGCAACAAAAAAACCCTAATAATAAATATATATTTATTAAAAAATAGTAATAATAAATATATGTTTATGATACATTATAAATAAATAAGGAGAGTTGGTGTAACTATTTAATTATATGACTACTTGAAAAACATTGCAATTTTATGAATTTATTGTTTTTTTGTTAATTACTATATTAAAAATAAGTCAAAAATTTTAAGAATAAAAAAAATGTTTTTTTTAATTAAAATATTATGAATGAATTATGAAAAATTGATTCATTCATTCATTTACTCTTAAATATAAGAAATTGTCAGAAAATATTATAGTTAAGATTATATGATGTGTTAAAAATATTTTTCATTAACTATATTAAAAGATTCATTTTTTAAATTTTCAAGTGAAATCTATATTTAGCTTGTAAATTTTAATATATAGTAAAAAATAAATTTTGAAAAACTGTGATATTTTTAATTACACTTATTCAAAATAATATTGTTCCAATATCTAATTTAGAATTAAATATACAATTTTAAAATAAAATAAAACAACATATAGTTTGTATTATTCATTTTTTTCCTCAATTTTTTTTATACTTATGCATATATGAAGTCTCCATGTTTCAAACCAAAAAAAAACCAAGATATTCAAATTTAACACTTGTCAAATGAAAGAAGATTTAGTTATATATAATATATATATATATATATATATATATATATATATATAATAATATATATATATATATATATATATAACATGAAACTCAAAGTATACACAATTGGATGGAAAATTCAATAACATATCCTCCACCCAATATTAAATCCACAAACACAAACCTATCCCTTAAGATGATAGAAATGAAATACTTTCACTACATAAAATCTAACTTCTTATCTCATCACAATTCAAAAAAAAAAATACAACACTCCATTATAAAAGTAATCCTGATTCTAAAATCAAAAATACAATTTTCAATTCTACCATCTTCATAAATGTAAAGTTATATTCCCTTATAAATCAAACACTATCTATTCTTCTGATCAAGAAAATAAAAACATTATATAAACTCAATGTTAAAAACAAAAACATTATTTAAGATTTAACAAATTTTAAAATTTATAAAAACAAATTGTTAGACTATACTTAACAGCATTAAATTAACAACATTAAGATTAAATAGCTTAAATACTAAATCACTCTATTAACTCATAATAATTAATATTAAATCACTTCATTAAATCATAATAAATAATTAAAAGGTCGCCCGGAGAACTACTCTTCTTGCCACTCTCAATTAGATTTAATGTTCAAATTCTACGGTCTTAAGCAAAATACACACAATTCATATAAAAAATCCAATTCTGCCCATTGTTTTGGCATAATAAGCTTTCAAAAATTATTTCTGTATTAAAAAGAAATCAATGCAGTTGGGATTCAAACACAGTGAATTACGAATTTGATAATCTATTGAAGGTTAAGCTGGCATCATCAAAATATTACTCCATGCAGTTAGTGCTTGATCTGCGTCCTCACTGCCACATTCGGATTTTCTGTGGGACTGAGTGCGCTGAGTGCGCTGAGCCTCATTAATGTCTCTACAACAACAACTCGATTGTACCTTTTCACTTCATTCAATCTCTTTGGATTCCAACGGCATCACGTAACGTATCCGTTATTCGATGGAGTTCACAGTTAATTACGAATCTGAACTATACTATAAATATCGTTGTTCGCAACTTAATTTATAAACTGTTGTTGGCATATAATCTGTTTTAAAACTGGTGTTTAAGTTTATAAAAATAATTTTAATTATTTAAATGTACTGTCTTGAACAATTATTTTTAGATTTAAAATTTTCATATATAAATTTAAAATTTCAATTTTGTAATATATAAATTTTAAAAATTATATTCAAGTTTTAAAGATTATATTTTAATAGCATTGTATAGACTTTTTAATAAGTATATGTTAATAATGTTCTAAAGCAAAATATTAAATCTTAGTTTTTGAAGTTTAATATTCATCAGATCATTAATTCACTTTGTATGTTTTACGTTTGCCCTTTTTATGACCCAACAACCTGTTGGCCATGTATAATTCAGTGTAGTTACACATGAAAGTTGTTACTAATTTCAATCCTACACTTCTTGTGGTTGTAAGTGTTTATGGTCTCACGGTATTTACATCTTAGCTCATCCTTAATATTAAATCACCATTTACCAAAAGATGAGTTATCTACTTATGACTTTTTGTTTCAATTACGCAACATTTCCTTATGTTGTCCATACATCTTATCAATGCAATCCAATAAGAGGACTTCTTGAAATTGCTTGATACCAATTATGTATTTTATTTATATGATATCAATATGTTTTAAATAGATTCTTGGATACCATTTAGCTGGCCCTGTGGTCTATACCATTTGTGCCACTTCATCAATTACTATGGTTTGTACTCAAGGATACTTATAGGGTCCATTATGCATATTCATCAAAAGATGCATATCTCCTCAAAATTTGTTAAATTTAAGTTTCCCCTTAATCATACTTTCTTCTAACTGAAGAACAAATCACATTGTAAGTGGATGCATTAAGCAAAGGATTAATCAGAACCACAATTTGTACAGTTATAAAGTCTTCTACTATAACCTTCAATTTTTCTTGTCTAGCCTGACTCTTAACATATTCATGCATACCTTTCCTATTTACTTCTACTATAACCTTCAATTTTTCTTGTCTAGCCTAACTCTTAACATAGTCATGCATACCTTTCCTATTTACTATTAGCAGATAAAAACATAAGAATGTCTCCTAACAAAATATAAATTCAATAAGGAACTGAAATCCCCTTCATGGAGGAAGAACCAAATTCTTACATGCTATGCATATTTGTAGGCATTGATAGCAGCATAACATTGATTCTACAAGTCACAAGCCAACAACCCTTGCTCAACACAACTATGCCCATCATCTAAGCAACAAAACATACAATCTATCACAACACAACAACAATTCCACGTTACTTACCAATATAATCATTAGGTCAATCACGCTCTTTCCTTCTACAGAACATACTCCCCTTTAATAGGCATTGGGGTAACCAACATCTTTATGATTGTTGAGAAATGACTTTTCTTTCTTTCAACATGTAAGAGACTATCAATACCGGAATTCATGAGGAAGTGCTTACATGGAAGATTCGTATGACTCATTACTACGTAACTATACTATACCATTTGATAATACAACATTGTTACAAGTCTTATTACTGCACACACATGTGCTTGCATCCTAAATTCATCTAACTCATTAATATGCATGGATATTAAGAATGTTTATCTTCAACATGTTTATTTTAATGACTACTTAACCAGACTATGGTAACAACATGTAAAACTATCCCTGAGAAGACATATATATATATATATATAAATTAATTCCAGGTACGACCATGGGCTTCCTACATTATATAATCCTCTTTTCAAGTATCAGGTGAGATTTTTTTTATTCACCAATCCTTATTTAAATCTCTTACCTAATATAGTTTTCCACATGGTTCCTCAACTGGTACATGTTATGGGTTGTGTTAGATGTTTTAAGCAAAAACTTTCTAATTTCTCTTCATCATTCACAATACCAATTTTGCCCAAGTTTTCCTCTAGTTGCTATCATGCATATATGTATAGCCTCACTATTCAAACTTATTTTTTTATGATGACCTATAATAATAATAGGTAAAAAAATTAAAATCCTCACTTAGGAGAATCCTCCATAAAAATAATTATTAGCATGTTGACTCACATATTATAAAGCGAATACATGGCTTTTAGTGAGAAAATAATGGTGCTAAGCCCCCAATATATTACAATTTATCCATTAAAATGCCATTACAGTAATGAATAACCATATTAAAGGAGTCTTCTCTCAATGCACAACTACCATTTGTGCACAACCACTCGCATGATGAGAATTATACCTTATTATCTATTGTGCATGTACAAATTCTTATGCTATGATAGTGGATGATGTTCACACCATCAGCCACAGATACCACCATATCATACACCCGCCTATTATGGAATTTATCTACACTATGTTTATTTTTATGTGTTCCCCAGAGTTTGATTCATTAACCTCACATTCATTTTGAATCAGAACGTACCACTAATTAACTCTATCCCTTTACTCATTCCTTTTGTGCACACACACAATTTCAAAATCTATTATCGAACTAACTAGCTTTGTAAGTCAAGCATACTTTTGTTACCAAACCTTCAGTAAACTTTATAATTAAATTAATTTTATTTAAGCCCCAAATATTCTTGCATGTGGTTCATCCCACCTTTTGTTTCCTTACAATAGTTATATTCAAAACACTGCCGCAACATTTGATACAACAACTTTAGATCCTTATAGCATCATTTCTATATTTTGTATCAGAAGATTACAACAATAAATCTTACGTCAAGCTTCAATGGCACTAGGTTTCCTTTCACATAGATTTTTTGTTTTTTTTAGCGGTAAAATTCAATTGTTGTCCACATTACATTTAGTTCACTATTATGTAAACACTATTATTCATACCACGGGATTCATATTCTTATTAATTGAATGACACAGAAGTGGAATGTGGACTTGTACATCGGGTCAACCTTTCGTCATACATCACAATTTGGGGGAGAGAAATCATAGCAGGAAGTTAACCAAACTCGTTGACAACCCCCCCACATGCATGCGAAAACTCCACACCAGCATTAATGAGACTTTTCTTTGAGATTACTGTAACCAACATGGCTATGTATCATGATTATAATACTATAGGCATAGTCAAAATATGTTACTCTTTAAGCAACAAGTAAAAATAGTAAACCGAGCCTCGTTAGATGACATTCTTATGACATGCATAACTAACTAGGTTAGCTTAATTAGATGCTAGTGTTAAGGCATGCATGGTACTTAACCTAATCCACTAACGATACACTTAGAATATTATTCTATGAGCATAAACATTTACTGAGCTATAACACAATACTAGAGATACCCTCTCATTATAGACATGCTAGGTACCTTCCTCAACTCGATGATTCTCAAATTATATTCACTGAATATCTTACAAACCAATATAAGTCTATTTCACAAGAAAACTTAGTACAAGTAGTTCCATTTATACTCACATACAATATATAACATGAGTAGGAGGCTCCTTGGTCCAAGTATTAATAATGGTATATTATGTTTCCACTATTAACTCTACACTTCAATTTAAAAGGAGTCAGATGCATAAACTACAATCATTATCCTAGATAAATATACTCGTGTATAATTGGTACATGTAAGTCATTCATGTGCTTATAGATAACACCACATCTACATATATAAGCTAAATCATTCAACAATTTAAAACTGTTAGAAGCAACCACACAACATTTTTCCTGCAAGTAGTAACTAAACAAAATGGTGGAGAACATTAGTAAATCTACTATAATTTAAAACTAATTTCCTTTATACACGAAACATATCGATCCATTATCACAGGCATTCATTGCTACCAGGTTGATCAAAATAAATAAGAGGTAAGATCATAGGATAGATTTAATAGATTATGAGCCACAATTAGGAAATTTTTCATCTCGTGAAAGGTGAATAAGAAATTTGAATTTCACGTCCTTGAAATTTCAAATACCCAGGGAATCAACTGAGTCAAGTTTAAATGAAGTAAATATTCATGCCATATTTACATTCACTCCTTGTCTAATATTATAATCCAACCAAAAATGGATCTTGCCTCCGTCCTTCCTTCAATAGCACATCGCTGGCCTCTGGCCTCATTTCTTCATCTAGACATGATGAACCCTCCACTTGGAGGACAGTGGAAGCCAATGGGTCCCTTTCCAAGAACATGCATGATGGTGAGAGTGACAATAATAACAAGAAATAATGCTACTCTTGAACCCTATACTCTTCCTTTTTTATTAATGAATTTTAAATTTGGCTATAAGAAGTGGAGGAACCACCCAAAGGAAAAACGAGAAGGATGCATGATTGAGCTTGCAGTGAATCATATTTATAGAGAGTGTGTTTCTTTCTAGATCCATAAACCAGAAAGTCGGCTTTTAATAGTGTTATTGCTTGGATGCATTCCTTAAACTTACAACCATGGTTTTCTCTGAAAAAATATACGACAACTTTCCCATGCCTTCATATTTTCAATCACATAAACATACATGCAACTTTTTTATTGTTTATAACAGTGTTTGGGATTTCTCTCCTTTCTATATTTGGATGGTGGTATTGCCTTACCCGCCGGCCATCATTCCATTTGTGAAAACTTCTAATTGAAATAAGCATTGCTTTCTCGGCTTTCGTTACTTTTCTCATGCCTACTCGAGACAATTATCAACGCCCCAGGTGGCGGGTCACAAGGGATGAGCTTGATATAACGAGCCATGTGGATTTTCCCTGTAGTAGTTTAATAGGCCGGATTGTAAACTAAGAGTTTGAGTGCCTCACCCCCTTCTCAATTTACATCTCTACCCCTCCTATACTGTGATTGATATCAAAGTCGTCGATCTCTCCTAGATCTGCCTGTGGGCTTCTCATAATCTAGCTTCAAAAGAACATTGGTTCTCCATTAATGGAGACTCCCCATATCCAATACACATTTTATGTGCACTTGGATTATATTTTTACACTCTTTTTTTTATTACACAAAACTGGCTCGTTACCGACTTATTAAAAGTCAAGATGATCCATGCACAAGGAATTGTTTCACCCGATATTTAGGCTAAGTACCAAATTAGTCCAATATCACGGTAATTTTTACCTTCGAGCTCTAAGACGAGCACATGAAAAACTTTTGCAGGAGGTCATAATTTGGAGTTTGAAACACCAAAAGTCCTAAGTTCTTCAACAACATAATATGAGGAAGGGGACTAGAGGGATAAATACGCCATCGAAATCATACCACATTTTTATACACGTAAGAGAAATGTTATTCAACAAACTAGTTCCGCCAATCCTTTTTATTGCTGACCAATTGTGGTAGAACATACTTCAGATTTAGTACATGAATCTTGGAGCCTTACTAGACCAGTTTCTTCACTTCAAATGATGAAAGAATGATAACATCATTAAATCCTCATTGGATAAGGACCGCTCTTCTATTTATCCATAAAACCCATCGGCCTTTATGTGATTTAATATCATCATAATATTTTATATGGAGTGGATTTGAATATCAATGCTTCCACACTCCCATCATGCATAAGTCACTATGCACAGTTATACCATAATTTAATCAATTTGAGATCCTTATTATATAAGGACCATATAATAGCATGTTATATACATAGTAAATTATATATTTTATCGGCTCCTAGTCGAAGATCTTGCCAAGGATCAACTGTCCTCAATTGATCGATGCACTGGGTATTTAATACCCTCTGTCATGATTTAGTTACCATTAGCGGCATCTCGCTTTATGGATTTTTCCATTTTCCTAGGTATTTTCTAGCAAATCTCATCTTTATCTCCCACCACTCTTTTCCACATAAAATCTTGCCTTTCTCTCCCGCAAATATTTTATATCTGATGGATATTTATCTCCCATCCATCCAATGGATATCCAATCCATCCAAGCTTATCTAGAATCACATCTAGAATATTATCTTGAAAGATTCATCCCTATCCCATTCCTCATGGGATTTAGCAAGCATCTTCTCTCACTTGGTGCTCCACCCTCCAAGTGATTTATTTTATTAATTAATTTAACAACACATTTTCTTTTCATATTACATATCACCTAGATTTCCTTCGCTTAGGTTTACAACATTTAAAACCCAAGGGAGGATATCACACGTAGATTTAACTTAGCTTAGGTTTACAATAATTTAGTACACAAGGGAGGAGTGCTACAAGTAGCATACACATATTTTTGCGCAGAAACCCTTAAAGGGAATAAATCACATTTGTTAGTATGTAGATCAAATTTCACCACTTGGATTGCATCAAGTTTTTAGTAAGCACCCCAGGAAGTGTGACCTCCATAATGTGCTTTGTTAGCCCCAACTTGTAGGAAGCACCAAATCCATATTATTTTTACTTGCACCAGTGAGAAAGAAGTGCCAAATTCCTCTTTGATGGATATCTAGTTAACTTACAATAAGTACAAACCACTTGATTTTGCAAGAACCCACTTGCTAGAGGAAACAACCCCCAAACTATTCTTTATAAACCAACATAGATGGAATCTTGAACATTCCGATGTGTAGGCCCCAACCTAAATATTTCATATGACTTTGATACTATATTTATAGATGTCATATTTATATGCATTTCTCTCAGCTATAGCTCTTACTCATTCTGATACATAGTCACGGTCAGTTCTTAACGCTATGATCTCCTTAGTAGCCTTTTTCTCTACTCAACTAACTTAGCTCTTGCCTTTCTTTTCTCTTAAAACACATACAACAATATTACCGAGACGATACTTCAGGCTCTAACTACATTGGCTCTATTCAAAGTCTTTAGTATAATGAATAAGGATTATAGGTTGGTTTATTTTACTTTTGTGGGGCTTTTGTGTGCACTTCAGTATCACTCACCTTGCTAAAACATAGGCTTCATTTACCACCTACACAACTTGGGAGGATCCTCATTAATTGTCACATAGCTCGAGAAGTATATTATAACAAATGCAATTAGTTACAAAATTGTCTTTAATTCATCAAAGCCATATTTTTCACTTTATTTAAATCTATGGTCTTCCATGAGAGAGATCTCACTTAATAATGGGATCACCATCCATTTCCATGACATGTCTCATCTTTCACAGTTTATGCATCTGAATTACCGGAAAAAGGGATCACATTTAATACTCTTAGAAAGGATTCCTTTCAAATGTACCAAGACTCAATGAGATAGCTCTAACTAAATAATGGGATCACCAATCATTTCCATAACACGTTCGATCTTTCATAGTGTCTGTAGCTGAATTACCATCAACACTGAATCACATTTAATATTCCTAGAAAGGATTCCTCTTGAATGTTCCAAGACTCCATCATTTCCTGTTCATCAATTGATCTATTCTTTTGTAGTTGTTGAACACCAAACACTATGGGAAATTAACCTATAACTTCTCCTCTTGGTAAATGTTACTTTTGACCAGGCTCAACCATTGCAACAATGATCGAGTGTTTGTAAAACATATTATCTATATTGGTTATGACATTCAAACAACAAGTTCTCTTATCCTCGAGTGTTTTAAAATTTATGGTGCAGAACTACATAATTAACTCTAGCTTAATGTAAAGATCTTAATGTTATCGATGAAGTATATGTACAACAAAATTATGGAAATCATGTTTTGAAACTAAGGTAATTTAATTTGATGGATATAAAATTATTTTCACATAATCCTTGGACTAGGCACAACATTATTTTTTCAATGACCTGCTTGGTTTACCAAGTTGCAAAAATCTATAAGGGCATAACAAATAGGGAGTGTCGACATGTGCCTGGGAATGCCAAGAAGTGCAAACACATGATAGATAGACACAAGGCATGTTAGGCATGCCATGACATGCCAAGTGCTGAGGTATGGAAAGTTGTGCCAGGTGCTAGGGTGTGGTGC
>APFE030379996.1:0-15924 GCA_000404065.3 Pinus taeda
GTGGTGCTGAATCAGGTGATTATGGGTATGCTGATTGTTATGAAGGGTAGCTGTGGTGCTGAATCAGGTGATTATGGGTATGCTGATGGTTATGAAGGTCATGTATAAAACCTCTGGTATTTTTTGTAACAATCATTTGTTTATTTTTGTTTTCTAATTTAGGGAAGTCGTTGCGCACATTTTAGATAATGTTATGAAAACACTTACGCTCACAGTTTGTGAGAAAACCTGTGCTATTCTTAGAATTGGTTGTTTTCTAGTTTGGGGCAGTCATGGCTCAGACTTCCCTAAAATGTTAGGAAACCCGTGTCATAAAACTAGTGGTATTTTCCAGCCAGAGAAAACCTGTGCTATTTTTAGTTTGAATTATTTTTTCGTTTTTATTTTCTAGTGTAGGAGACTTCCAGAAAATGCTATGAAACCAATTACACATTGATTATGTCATAAAACCAGTGGTATTTTCAGTCTCAGAAAACCTGTGCTATTTTTACTCTCTATCATTTGTTTATTTTTTATTTTCTAGTTTGGGAAGATCGTTGTCAGACTTTCACAAAATGTTATGAAACCAATCACACTCTGTGTCATAAAACCAGTCTTACTTTTTGGTATATGAAAAATTGTGTTAATTTTAGTATGAATTATTTATTGAGCTAGGGGCTTATTCTACAATCCAGTATAATATGTAACAATGTCCAGCTACTATCAAAATTTACAATGTCCGATTACTATCAAAATTTAAATTTTATTCATGTCAGCCAAAACAACAATCTAAAAAATAAAAAGAAATTAAATGACTATGAATTGATGTTAAATCCTATTTAAAATAAATCGGTCTGATTTATTTTTATTTTCTAATTTGGTGAAATTTTAACTCAAACTTCCCCAAAATGTTATGAAACCAATTACATTATTAGTGTCATATAACCAGTGGTATTTTCAGTATCGGAAAATTTGTGCTATTTTTAATCTGAATCATTTGTTTATTTTTTATTTTCCAGTTTTGGGAAGTCGTTGATCAGATTTCCAAAAATGGTCATGAAACCTGTTATAATCTCACGGTGTGTCATAAAACCAGTGGTATTTTTTAGTCTTATTGACCGACTAACATTAATAAAAATAAATATTTTTTTTCATTTTTAAGTATGCCGAAGGAATACAGGGAGGGCTTTACCAGTCCAAAACCGTTAGCCAATATTATTTTTTCATTTTTAATCATTTTGCGGAAGGAATACAGGGAGGGCCTTTACCAGTCTAAAACCATTCGCCGAAAAAGAAACCCTATTTGTCCGACTGTCATTCGACCACCAGTCTGAATTTATGCTATCGACTTCGAGGACCCGACACATAATTTGCCCTCTTCTCTGCACTGGAAGCCTGGTAGGATCTACGACAGGATCGTCATTGCATCTTCCACTTCCTGTCGCCTACAGCAAACCGAAACTCCCCCGGCTTCCCGGCTCGCACCAGGAAGAGTTCCGACCTTGCAGTCTAGATTTCTGTCCAGATTTCAGTTTCAGAAGGGTTTTGGGGGCAGGAGGATACATGCAATGCCATTGCCAATGCCGATTCGACTATACAAACAGACAGAGAGCTGGGCGAACAGATGTCAAGGGAAAGTGAAACGTTTTTTAAGGTTTTTTAATCAGACGACTGATTTTTGTTTAATCGTCTAACAAGAGATCTAACGGTTAAGATTAGGACAGAAAGGCATTTGGGGGAGTTCATTTCAGTGGGAAACGCCTTACTTCGTAATTACATAAATACTAATATAAAATTACGTAAATACTTATATAAAATTATATAAATATTATTTATATATGAAATAAAATGGTTTTTAAACATTTTTTCTAGTTAATTTTAATGAAAATGGGAAGATATTTTTTAAAATTCGAGCTTAAATTGTTTAATTTGTAGAATTTGAGTGCCCAAATTTTTTTCAAGGTGCTAATTCTATTTACTTATTCAAAAATATATCTTAAACAACAACAAATCACAATTTTATTAGACTATTTTCTCTATAAGTTAGACTACGCCTATATAAAATATTATTATTAAAATTAAGCTATTTATTAAATTATGGTTTAATTATTAAAATTAAGTAATTGAATTTAAACTATAAAATATGGTAGTTTAAGTGTTGAGTTTTTTTGAGATATATTTTCTAATTAATTTTATTTAGTATTTAATACAAATTTGTTAAAAATTAAGATAATTAAATAATGAAATTCAAATTGGAGTTGTCTTTAGTTTGACTTTTCGGAGGTTTTGTTGCCAGAATCTAGTGAAAAAAATTGAGGTGAAATCTTGATTTGTGTTATTTAAACTGGATTTTTTACTGTATATATATGCATTTAGCACCCTGATAAACCCTATCAAACTTGTGATTTCAAAACATTCCTGCGAGATTTTAGAGAAAATAGGTCGAAAAACCCAACCAGGAAAGTTTCCAAAAGGTGGCACTAAAGACAACTCGATTCAAATTTAATAGATAGATATGTTGACAACTCAATTCAAATTTAATAGATAGATATGTTGACAACTCAATTCAAATTTAATAGATAGATATGTTGTAATTTTATACGAAATAGATAGATATGTGTTGTAATTTTATATAAATAAGCTATGATTTTGCTAAGAAAATAATAGTTTTTCCAGTAGGATTTTGATGAGATATGACTATTTTTTCGGAGATCCAGGTTGCAGTTGTAAAGTTTCAAAATTTTAGGTGCTCCGGAAACACTCATAATGTGAGTTTTTTCTTTTGAAAAAAATCACGGAATTCGGACCACGTCAAGGTGAAATTGTCACCAACTTAAACATGTCTATTAATTATATATAAAAATTTTATTTAATAATATTTTTTAATTAAAAGTAATTTATTTTGAAGTTTTGATTTAATAATTGAAATTAGGCCATTAGATCTAAATGGAGTCATCTACAGAGGTGGAGGAATTGCCCGTACGGCTAAAAGTGACGAGAATCAAGGAAAAAAAATTCAAAAAATCTTCCACTGAGAGTGTTTAAATCCTGTTTTTTATGGTGGGTGGAAATGGATTCAACGCTATCAGAAACCTCTAGGGCACCCAAAATATTGAAGTTTGACAGCTATAACTTGGATTTAGAAAAATACTTAGATTTAGAAAAATTCCTGCCCGAAATTTCCATGATTTTCAGAGCAAAAAAAATAATCTGGTTAGATTATAGTGATTTAAATACTAGAGATGATACCCAAAAAAAGAGACGTTGTTGAAATTATGATTTAATAAATAAAATTATGTTATATAATTCAAAATGTGTTATAATTTTATATGCAATTTTCGTATTATGATTTAATAAATAAAATTGTGTTATATAATTCAAAATGTGTTCTAATTTTATACACAATTCTCATTTAATAAATTTTTGTTTGTTAAGTGATCTATTATTCTCTAGGCTTGACCTTTGGCTTAGGAACCAAGGGGCATCTAAACCGTCAAAGTCACTTAGGGATCACACCCGGTCTAGGCCACACCAGCCTTTAGTTGACTGGATTTTTTTAACATGTCTCCTCCCCCTACCACAGGGCACATCCACCCACGTGAGGTTTGATCCTGGGTTTCCTTGCTGATGAGGCTCATACTCAATGGGTTGTGTTAGTGGGACGACAATTCACACCTGGCCTTGGCCACACCAGCCTTTAGTTGACTGGAATTTTTTAACATGTCTCCTCCCCCTACCACAGGGCACAACCACCCATGTGAGGTTTGATCTTGGGTCACCTTGCTAACGAGGCCCATCCTCAACAGGTTGTGTTAGTGGGATGATAATTTTTATTTAATAATTAATTTTATATGACATTTTTATTTAATAATAATTTTTGTATAGTCTAACTTATCGCCTAAATGGCTTTTTTTTTTCTTTTTTTCTTCAGAATATTTTTTTTGGTTAATTGTAATTAAAATTGGGCATAGATTTTTAAAAACTCTAGTTTAAGTTATTTAATTTGTAGATTTCTATGCATTTTAAACAACAAAAAATCAAACAAAAAATTACATTCTTTCTTGAAATTGTTTTACAAAATTTTGATGAAAAAGTCTATTTCTTCTATAAACTAATTACATCCTTCATCTTATACTGAAATTTTATTTAATAATGATTTTTAATCCTAATCAAAATTAAGTTGTTGTGAGGTTGTGGTTTAATAATTAAAATTAGTCGATAAATTTTAAATATATAAAAATATATTATTTAAATTATCAATTAATAAATTAAATTATATTATATGATTCAAATCTAATAAATTAATATATAAAAATCCTTAGAAGAAATAATAAATAAATTTTGTTAATGGTCATAAATGCCAAATTCAAAAGTTATAAGATGAACTTTTAAGCCCAAGTTTAATTATCAAAAGTAAAAAACCTAGGTTAGAATCCTATATCTTAATTTTGACAAAATTTAACCCCTGCAGATTTGACATGTAGTAAAATGGACGAAAGTTATGACTCAGTTGGGGCTCCGCCACCTTTCTTCAGTGAGACCAAATAGCAGCCATTTAATGCATCCTCCTCGGGCTTGCAAGAGAGATCCCATAATTTACGTAGACCATTTATTAATTTAATTTTTCAGGGTGGATCCGCACACTTCACGTAGACGTTGTAATCAAATTCCAGCCAACAATCTGGCTGTTTTTGGGGAAAATTCGTGCCGTATAGGGGAGAATTCCAATGTTTTATTGAATGTAACGCGGTTTGAATCCATGGAGTCCATGTTCTGTAATTAATGGCAGTATTGAAGGACCAATGATGGTGTTCATGGTGGGGATTTATCAGTCTAACATCACAGAATTGCTCAGAGAATGTTCATTTTCAATACAGTGTGACCAGTGCATTCCAAGTTTGGAATGGGGTATGCACTCTGAGTACATGCTAGTTTCCAGGCAGAACAGAGTGCAGTATGGAAGATGGTATATATAATCAGTCTCTGAACAGAGTATAGTTTATGGTGATGGTTGAGAACTGTAAATTTCTGCTGTTGAATGCGGGCAATGCATGGAGGCATTCTGATGAAGTGGGGTCTGTGAAAACTGATCAGTGTTGTGATATGCCATGTGGGTATATTCAATGAGTATATGTTAAGGAAAGAGAGATGTGGGTGGTGCACCAGTGATGCATAGAATCATTAGGAATTACGAGGGAGAAGTTTGATGAAGTGGGTATTGGCCACAGACGGTGAAACTGCTGATCCTGCTGTTTGTAACGTGGAGGGTGGTATATACAGTGAGTATATATCGGAGTGACTAAGATAAAATAGAGAGAAGCTGGACAAACCTGAGATTGGAATGATGGGTTTAAAGGCCAAAAATAAGGTGTGTTGGATTACTCTATTTCTGCTTTTTATTAGTTGTATTTGTTTTACAGACTCTGTCTTTAGCAATGAAGTGCCTGGGGAGGTCCATGCCCTATTGGCACTCAAATCAGGGTTTGTAGACAGCTTAGGCAAACTATCAGACTGGAAATATGCAGTGAATAATATGTCCGTGTCTCATTGTTCATGGACTAGAATTACATGCAACAATAAGTCTAAGGTGGTTGCACTGGATCTATCAAGCAAAAACCTCACTGGCACGATATCACACAAAGTCCAATTTCTTATCCACATTTTGAGCTTCAAAATATCAGACAACCAGTTTTGCGGGCCATTGCCAGAAGTCATTTTCAATCTTTCCAGTCTGAGAATCCTTGACATCAGCTATAATTTCTTCAATGGGTCCTTCCCTGGGGGAGTTTCAGGGTTGAAGAACCTTGTGGACTTCAATGCCTACAGCAATGATTTTACTGGGCCCCTTCCACGGGAGTTTTCCGAACTCGGTAATCTGCAGAAGCTGAACCTTTCTGGGAGTTACTTCAATGGGAGCATTCCCAGCCAGTTTGGTGACTTGTCCAGACTGGAGTACCTGAGTTTGGCAGGGAATATGATCAGTGGTTCAATACCTGCAGAACTTGGGAAGTTGCAGGAGCTCAGCCATTTGGAGCTTGGGTTCAATATTTACATGGGTGGGATTCCATGGCAATTGGGGTACTTGTCAAAGCTGGTGTTTATGCATATTGCAAATGCTAATTTAACTGGGCCCTTGCCTGTGGAGTTGAGCATGTTAAAGAGGCTAGATACAATGATTCTGTATAATAACAAGCTTACTGGATTCATCCCATGGCAGTTGAGCAATATTGCAAGATTGGAGCAATTGGATTTATCTCTAAACATGCTCACTGGACCGATTCCTAAAGAACTTTCGACACTCAGAAGGCTGACAATACTGAATTTGATGAGCAATAAACTCAGTGGAGGCATCCCTAAGGGAATTGCTGATCTGCCTAATCTGCAAATTTTGTATATCTGGAACAATTCCCTCACAGGAAGCATTCCTGAGCAGTTGGGTAGAAATTCTAGGTTAGTAGAATTTGATGCATCTACTAATCAATTAACGGGACCCATCCCCTCTGACCTGTGTGCAGGCAACAAGTTAGAAAGACTTATCCTTTTTTCTAATCAATTAACCGGAGAAATCCCTCAGAATCTTACAAATTGTGCCCCTCTGTATAGGGTCCGGATGGCTCATAACAATCTTAGTGGCCGCATTCCTTTAGGTTTTGGAAAGCTTCAAAACCTAAATTACATGGAATTCCCATGGAACAATTTTAGTGGGCCTTTTCCTTCTGATCTCTTAAATTCACCTAGTTTGCAACTCCTTAATGTTTCTCATAATTCTCTCCAAGGCAGCCTCCCTCCAAATGTCTGGTCTTCTCCGAGCCTGCAAATATTTTCAGCAGCTTTCTCAAATTTATCAGGCAAACTTCCCTCCTTTGAACATTGCAATTCTGTATACAAGCTTGAACTTCAGGGAAATAGCTTTTCGGGTAGTATTCCCAAAGATATTGCCAATTGCCAAAAGCTCTTGACCATTTCCTTGAGCCAAAATGAGTTGACTGGTGTGATCCCTCCTGGAATAGCAAGTCTTCCCAGCATCACTAACATTGATCTGTCTCAAAATGCCCTCACTGGCATGATTCCCCTAAATTTTCAGAATTGCACTACCTTAGAGTCCCTTAATGTCTCCTTCAATCATCTCGTTGGTCCTGTTCCTTCAGAAGGGATTTTCAGAAACATCGATGTTAGCGCTTTTGTGGGAAACCAAGGACTCTGTGGTGGAGTCCTGATAGAGTCTCCTTGCATGAATTCAAGTGGCGTTTACAATCCCTCATATTACTCTCGAGTCACTAAGAAAACTGTTCCGATTTGGCTGATTGCAGTGGTGACTATTCTAGCAATAGCCCTTGTCGTAATTGGCATAATATGGTTCCACAAGTACTATATTTGTTATGTTTCTGGTAAAGTATGCATGACAGAAGAACATCCTGAAAACCCTTGGAAGATGACCTCATTCCAGCGTCTCAGCTTCACAACAGAAGATATTTTGGAGAGCTTGAAGCCTGATAACATGATTGGCATTGGAGCAGCCGGTACAGTTTACAGGGTTGAAAGGCCGGGGGCTCATGTCATAGCTGTGAAGAAGCTACGGCGGGTCGAGAAAGAGAAAGAGAAAGAGGGAGGGAAACGAAAGAAAGGGGCATTAGCAGAGGTAGAAGTCCTGGGAAATGTTAGGCACAGAAACATAGTTAAATTGTTGGGTTGTTGCTCCAGCAATGAGGAGACTCTTCTTCTTTATGAATACATGCCTAATGGAAGTTTGGCTGACCTCTTGCACGGGAGAAAGGAAGAGAACATGCTCACTGAGTGGATTACAAGATACAATATTGCAGTTGGAGTGGCTCAGGGCTTATGCTATCTTCATCAAGATTGCCGTCCTGCCATTGTACACAGAGATGTTAAGCCTAGCAATATATTGCTTGATTCTGACATGACTGCAAGGGTTGCAGATTTTGGAGTTGCAAAGCTGATTCGAACTGGTTCGGAGGCCATGTCTTCTGTTACTGGCAACATCCCCTGCAGCAACAGCAATGTAGAGCAACCGCCCACCATACCCTGCATCAATGAGACCTTTCCAATGCGAATTCGCCATGGCCGTTTGTCTCCCACGACGGTTTGTCTCCCGCGCGAGGAATATCACTGTGCGTCCGTCCGCTTCCTTATTCCAGTTTTGGATGAGTGCGATCAACGACGACGATTCATTCAATCGTCTAACACCACAAATCTATGGTCAGACAAATCTATGGTCAACAATAGGACACGGGGGCGGCTGGGGTCATTCATTTCAAATGGAAACGCGTAAATATAAGGTTAGAAAAAAGAAAAGTGAAGGTTGGAAAGCGTTCCGGAAGAAGTTCAGTTGGGTGAGCTAAGCAAAGCTGACCATTGTTTCCAAAATTAAGGAGAATGATGCTCTTCCATGTGTGCACAACTTAAGTGGACTCTATTCCGTAAAGTGTTTTCCTTATGATTCAATGTAACCACCTCGGATCCGATCAAATTTAAAGATTTCATTGTCTTCGCTGACTTTTTAAAGCTCTGGATGGAAAGAAATTAAATTATTTTTCGTACACAATCTATTAAATAGAATTAATATAAATATTAATCGATTTAAGAAATCTAAATTATCAACTTAGAGAAAGCCGAGGTATCTTTGACTAAAGTAACCCACGGCCGTCGAAAGGTTAGCGAGCCCACGTGACTGGACGGCCTTCTTGGCACGCTCACCGACCATCTGATCTGTCAGGACCCAGCTTGGCAGACACGTGAGAGGCCCCACTGCTCGACTATTGGGTGTTGTTTTCGATTTCTTTAATGCGCTCCAAAGCATCAAATATACTTTCCACAACTACGACAGCGTAAAACACAAAGCAAGGAACTTTAGAACCTGCAGCCTTTTCCATGCCACATCACTTCAAAATTCGGGTTTAGTGTCCTTGTCAGCAGAGGGAATCTTATGTTGTGGCTGTACATTTGGTTGGTGGAAAGGCTCTCAAATGGCATGTACCGAGTTACGTCACCAGCTTGGGGAATGTGGGCTGTAATCGCAGAAAGATTCATTATTATAATATAAAAGGCCATATCGGTGGTGAAGGGTCAGTTCCAGAGTTGAAATGTGCGCCAAACCTCTCGTTTTTAATAAATGTTTAGAAATGATGACTTCGTTTCTTGGCCGAGCTAAGCATCTTGTTATTTAAGGTCTAAAATCTTATATTTGACGGTGCATTTATTTAATTTAAAATTAATATATTTTACGATGTATATTGTTTAGTTTAAAATAATTTTAATTTGATGATGTATATTTTAATATAATATTTGATGTATATATTAAAAAATAGTAATGATGAATATTTTAATATATTATAATATAAATTATTGAGTAAGAGGGGCATTCTACAATGGGATGTGTAAGCATGTCACTTTTTAATAAAATAATAATAATAATATAAAAATTAATGTCTATCTAAAACAAAAATGAAAATAACTATATAGGGGAGAGATGTTTAATGTTGTGTAGGGATCAGTAATTGATATAGTCCTAGTCCCACCAAACCACCAGAAATTGAGACTTTTGCAACCAATATTTAAACAAAGATAAATAACATTAAGTATAAATAAGTATTAATTTATGTCCAAAATTTCCCAATACATTGACTAGGCCCACAAGTTTCCATAAATAGTATCTTAATATTTAAAAGCACAAACCATATTGACCCAACTAGAAAACAGTTAAAATCATAAATGCTTCCAAAATGGTCTATTCTAGAAGTACAAAGTAGTAGTCACTTCAACCCCCACTCATCAGAACTGAAGCTTTGTATCCCAAATAAATATCCATACCTGCACATAATAAAAGGGAATGTATGTCAGCGATAACTAATGTGTTGTTCAACAACTAAACCCCCTATGTTTAATAAATGGCACCCAACCCAATAACATTTAAACTCACTTTGTTCAATAAATGACACCCAACCCAATAACTGCAATAAATGACACCCAACTCATTCTATTTCTCATTAAAACAAATCAAAGCACATGGATCAACAAATAACAAATTCCCAACCATTATATCACATCAAATTAAATCCAGACCACACATTCAAAATGAAGCCATTGCAATCCATGTTCATCCATGTCCACCAATTAAATTCAAGTGCCAAAAACTATAAAAGAAGTTCAACCACTGTTGAAGTTGCATGTTATGCTTTCAAACTATTTAGCAACCTTGAAGACAGAACATCACAAAACAGTTGCCAATATATCCAGGTTAGTTATATCAATTACAACACATTTTTCTTACAGTTATGTTTTCATTTATGAGAGTTCTTACAGTTTCAGTTCTTACAAATTCAATTTCACTTTCATGAAAATCAACACATAGCCTACAGTTCTATTTCACAATTCACCTTCTTACAGATCAGTTTCACTTTCATGAAAATAAACACACAACCTACAGTTCTATTTCACAATTCACCTATTTCTATTTCTATGTTCAGACTTATAGATGTATTGATGTGCTCGGCAAGATTTTATTTGCTTGGTGTGCTTGGAAAGAAAATATAGACATCATGCAAAAATATGTAGGAACATGATGATCAACTCAATTGAAATTTGATGGACTAAATCTGTGAGCTACTATCCAAAGATAGATAGGTTAGAAGACTTGCGAATAACAGATTCCTGCCACAATTTAATGCAGTCCTTTAGTAACATCGACTCTATTCAAACGACCTGCTGTTATATCCTATGTTACTATAACCTACAGTTACATTCTCTGTTCCTAAAACCTAGAGTTACCAGGGTTTAAGTTAGTGAGTGAAATTCATTAATAGGTAGGTTAATACTGAAATCTAATTTAACATGACCTGTGAACAGGAACCAAAAATGCAACCCATGGACCATCATTTTACAAAATATTGCAGTTACCGCCATCATCTCAGCTCACAATTCCACTTAAAAGTCTACCATATGCTAACCCCCAATTAATGGGTCAAAATGTAAGTCTAAAATTTCGTTATAGCCACCATGAGAACTAATGCCTAAGAGAGATTACTTGAAAAGCATAATCAAATGACTACTACTTTGCAAGATCCCATAAATATGTCGATCGTGAAAACGAAATTGAAGTTACCAGGCAAATCCTGGGGCTCGTTTCTGTAACCGAAAACCTTGTATGAGGCCAGCAATAAACATCATCAAGACTAATGGTAGTATAAACAAGAAGCATTGGAAGGGCCCTATTGGAAGGTTGTTGTACAGAAGGGGAAACCTATCATAATGAAGGACCACAAAGAAGGCACAACCAACCTCAAACTATTGCAAATATGGCAAACTGCACCCTCATTACTCCTATTCACTTTATCTAATTTGATATATGAGGTCAATAATTACTCAAAACTTTACAAATCGATAATATTCTTTCCTGATTTAAGAAAAAAGCATGGCCTTTCCTATATATGTAGACAAGATGCAAATAAGAGTTGTAGTTGAAATGAATGTTTACATGACTAGAAACTTTAACCATAAGTGACATGAGGAAAAAATTTGTTATGGTGGTGAAGTTGTGATCAAGAGTGCTTCAGGGGTTCTCGAGTTGGAGCATTGGTCAAATTAAATACCATGCTTGGTTTGGCCAATGATAACTCCTTGATAGCCAAAGATCCATTTCTGGAGAAGTGCATCCTTACATAAAACAACAAAACAATATTTTAAGTAGTCAAACCGAACAACAGCTCTGTTGGGAAATGCATAACAAAACCAATCAATACAATCATGGTATTTTAAGTGTAAAGACAAGTTATGAAAACAACAATCACTGGTAATTTTGAAGACATACAACAAAATGATTTTGTATATTTGATTTTTCAAGGATATTAACATACATGTTGATAATTTCTTGTAATAAAGAAGAAGTATTTTTGCCTTGTATGAAAGCATAATTTACAAATATTCTAATGTCTAAATGCATGCAATAATTTTACAAGTTATTGCATCTACGGCAAAAGGTAGTTATGCTGCTCGTACAAGGAGAAGTGGCAGGAGAGTGACAAGGGGTGCGCAGCTACGATGCACATCATCTGATGAGGACAGGACAGCTGATGTCAATGTCAACAATGCCCTAAGGAACATTGTTGAGGATGACCATGTGACGACAACTGATGTTAACACACCATCAGCCACAGAACCACCATCAATAATAGTCCTAGGGGCAAGTTCAACTAAAAAGATTAGTGCTATAAGAGGATGGACAAAAGAACAAATGTTAGTTGCAATTGACGACATAGAGTTTAATGGATACTCAGTTCGGGCATCTGCAAAAAAACATGGTATTCCTCCCTCATCAATACATTTTGGATAAATGGACTGACTCACACAAAACATAGAGGACCTCTTACAGTTATGACTGAGGAGGAGAAGGCAGAGGTGGTTGAATGGTGTAAAGTGATGGCCCAATTGGGACATGGGCTAGAGTTGATACAGCTCGAATCCACAGTTCCTCAAATCTGTCAAGGGAGGCCAAACCCATTCAAAGATGGGTTTCCTGGTAAATCATTGTGGTTTGGCTTTAAAAAAAGGCATCTAGAACTTGTATTATGTACTGTTGAGGGCCTTGACAGAGACAGAGCATTAAATTTGCACCTTGCAATTGTGCAAAAGTTCTATGACACACTTTTTAGTGCTTACGATAAACATTCTTATGGAGCAAACCATATATGGAACTGTGATGAAACAGGTTTACAGGAAGGGAGGAATTGTGGCGTGCAAGTAATTGCCAAGAGAGGGAGCCGAAATGTGCCAAAGATTTTTCCTAAGAGTAGGGAGTGGATAACTATTTTATGTTGTGTCAATGCAATTGGTACTTCACTCCCAGCATTTATCTATTTAAAGGTAAAAATCAACTTGAAAACTATATACATAACTGTGAACCAGGAGCATGCATGGCTGCACATCCCCATGCATGGATGACTAAAGAACTATTTTTAAGTTGGCTTTTTCACTTTGCTGCATTGGTACCAGGTGGCGTCTCGCTTAATCACAAACACCTATTGATATTAGATGGCCATGGGAGCCACATGGTTGTACAAACAATTGAGGAAGCAAACAATTTAGGCATCGACCTGTTGACATTGCCTGCTCATACCACTCATAGACTGCAACCCCTTGATGTTAGTGTGTTTGGCCATTTCAAGAACTATTTCAGGTCGGAGCGCTCTGCATGGATGGCAAAGAATCCAGGTGTTGAGGTGAAAAGGTTCGAGCTAGCAGAGCTTGCAAATAAAGCTTTTAAAAGGGCTTTGACACCATCAAATATCAAGGTTGTCTTTAGGAGGACAGGAATATGGCCACTGAACTATGATGCTCTTATGCATGATATTGCTTGTAGCCAAGTGTTTCATGTGGATGGTCAGGAAGAAGGGAATGCCCAAACAAGTGTTGAAGTGCAAGAAGTAGATGACCAAGATGATGTTATTGCAGTTTGTGATATGATTTCCCTCTCTCAAGGACACTTATATGATGAAGATGATGAAACTATATGTGAAACACAATATAACCATGAACAAATTTGTAGTAACATGGAGATCGTTCCACCAACTAAAGAACATGAAACTCCTGTTACTGATATTGTTAATGACATTGTTGAACATGCAGTTGACAATGACCAATTAGCATTGCCAAGCCAAGTAACCCCACCTTCATGGCTAGCAGAAGCAATGATTAATATGAATGCACATAGTGTCTCAGCAGCCAATGCAGAAAGCATGAACATGCCCTCACAACCAGCAGAATTGAATAGTGAAATTGTTCATTTTTTTGTGGACAATAGATCAATGGAAGAAGACGAAGCACATAATGGGGCATCAAATGAAGATAATGATATAGTTCAATCAGTTCCATCAGATACTGAAAGGGAAGTACCAAGAAATGACATGCAAGTGGGAGGGGTGGAGAAGGCACTTGGTTGGTTCCTAAAGCTACCGGTAGAGAGAGTATCAATGAAAAAAAAGCAAGGTGCACCGGGTAGTCTTCGTTTAGGCTGAAGCTCATAGTTACTCACCTTAGAGGACCATATAAACCTGTTAGTTGAGTCTAAAAAAAAAGAAATTTGAAATGCAAGAATTAAAACTGAAAAAGAAGGACCTAGTCAAGGAGAAGAAGGCAGCAAGGATTGTTCCAACGCAACGTCGAGCAGATGGAAGGATTGAAAGAGATAAAGCAAGGCAAGTTAAGGACCAACAAAAACAAATGGCAAGACAGAAAAAGGAAAAAAGAAAGGCACAACAAATGCTTGAAAAGGAACAAGGGATGATCAGTATGGTTAACAATGATACAAGAATAGTTGATGAAACCAGGATTATTTCAAACTCATTGGACTCCATTGCAGATAATACACCATTATTCCGAGATCTCATAAACATTCAAGTGCCTCACTATCAAACTAAGGGTTTACCCACTTTCCTTATTCCTACCAAAGTTGGTGTCAATTCTATGTATGCTCATTACACACCTCCACTTAATGTAGGGGTCAATGGTGAAAATGTGAGGTATGGGTACTCAATACCTCCATGGTTGGAAGCTGCAAATTGGAGTCAATCATATGGCAGTAATCAACCATTTCCTAATCAACCCTTGACAGGTAGGCCAACCTACCTAGCTCAAGAAGGTAACTCGGGGAGTTTTGGCACTCAAGATTCTCAGGGCCATAAAGAATAGGGGTGTCATATGTTTTTGGTTGCAACCACATTATGATGTGGATTTTGGATGGATTGTATCTTTTTCTTGTCACAGAAACATTTTGGCTTACAACCTAGGTTGTTTTATTTCATAATGTGTGCGACATTGTAGCCAAAATCCATTTTAGAAGGAACATCTATAGTCAATTATAATGTAGAAATATTACAAGATTCTCAAGGTCATAAAGAATAGGGGTGTCATATGTTTTTGGTTGTAACCACATTATGATGTGGATTTTATGGATTGTGTCTTTTTCTTGTCACAGAAACATTTTGGCTTACAACCTAGGCTGTTTTATTGCTTTGAAACACTAACAACATTATGGTTCTATGCATTCACTACATTGAAAAGCCAACAACTGCTTGGTTGGTTGTAAAGCAGTTTTATTTGCGAGCTAAGCACAAATATTTATAAAAAATTGATCAATAACATTAAAAGACTATTTATTACAGTGGAAGAAATGCTTTAACCTAGGTTGTTTTATTGCTTTGAAACACTAACAACATTATGGTTCTATGCATTCACTACATTGAAAAGCCAACAACAACTTGGTTGGTTGTAAAGCAGTTTTGTTTGCGAGTTAAGCACAAATGTTTATAAAAAATTGATCAATAACATTGAAAGATTATTTATTATAGTGGAAGAAATGCTTTAACCTAGGTTGTTTTATTGCTTTGAAACGCTAACAACGTTATGGTTCTATGCATTCACTACATTGAAAAGCCAACAATAGCTTGGTTGGTTGTAAAGCAGTTTTGTTTGCAAGCTAAGCACAAATGCTTATAAAAAATTGATTAATAACATTGAAAGACTATTTATTACAATGGAAGAAATATAGTTTGTTCTGGTTAAAAATCTAAACAAGGATCAAGTCCTCACCTGCTTATTTATTACAGTGGTGAGAGAAAAAGGGAAAATAGCAGGGACCGAATGAGAGGAAAGTTTTGCAGATAAGGAAGAGGAGGTTTCTTTGCATAATACATCAAAAGCCATAGGATAACTAATAGAGCTATGACTAAAATAAATGCAAGCATCGATTGAAAATGAATTTGAAAAGGAAGAGGAAGGACATGGCATAATAAATTCACCATCTAGAGCTAAGAGAATGAGAGGGAGGATATATGGATGTGATCCTTCATACACCTGGATAGTGTCATGGTCCATTGCAACAACATCAAGGGAAACTGAAAAGAAAGCTAGGGGTGACGATGCCTGAGAGTAGGA
>APFE030379996.1:15934-30711 GCA_000404065.3 Pinus taeda
GTTGTAAAGCAGTTTTGTTTGCGAGCTAAGCACAAATGTTTATAAAAAATTGATTAATAACATTGAAAGACTATTTATTACAGTGGAAGAAATGCTTTAACCTAGGTTGTTTTATTACTTTGAAACACTAAAAACATTATGGTTCTATGCATTCACTACATTGAAAAGCCAACAACAGCTTGGTTGGTTGTAAAGCAGTTTTGTTTGCGAGCTAAGCACAAATGTTTATAAAAAATTGACTAATAGCATTGAAATACTATTTATTACAGTGGAAGAAATGCTTTAACTTAGGTTGTTTTATTGCTTTGAAATGCTAACAACATTATGGTTCTATGCATTCACTACATTGAAAAGCCAACAATAGCTTGGTTGGTTGTAAAGCAATTTTGTTTGTGAGCTAAGCACAAATGTTTATAAAAAATTGATTAATAACATTGAAAGACTATTTATTACAGTGGAAGAAATATAGTTTGTCCTGGTTAAAATCCCAAACAAGGATCAAGTCCTGACCTGCCTATCTATTGCAGTGGTGAGAGAAAAAGGGAAAATAGCAGGGACCGAATGAGAGGAAAGTTTTGCAGATAAGGAAGAGGAGGTTTCTTTGCATAATACATCAAAAGCCATAGGATAACTAATAGAGCTATGACTAAAATAAATGCAAGCATCGATTGAAAATGAATTTGAAAAGGAAGAGGAAGGACATGGCATAATAAATTCACCATCTAGAGCTAAGAGAATGAGAGGGAGGATATGTGCATATGATCCTTCATACACCTGGATAGTGCCATGGTCCATTGCAACAACATTAAGGGAAACTGAAAGGGAAGCTAGGGGTGACGATGCCTGACTGTAGGACGATGCCTGAAATGCTTCAGATCTAGAAGTTCTTTTAGATGATGAGGAATCAATCATCAACAAGAAGAAACCATCCAGTTAGGTTCCATGTCTCATATCCTATTAGGTCCCTTACTATAATTTGACCTCTGCCCCGACAAAAGACAAATTTAAGAGGACAAATACCTACCAAATTGCTTGGGATCTATCAATTTTTTCAAATGATGAGGAAATTTGAAGCAATCATGCACATCCACACAATCTCAAAATCACTAATTGACATGCTTACTAGGTTCATTCACATCCACAAGCCTCTCTTCAAGACGATGGTGTGGAAGGAAAAGTAAATGTTAGCAACCCTCAACTGAAAGTAGCTAATTTAGAAACTAAAATCCATGCACAAAAGTCACCTTTATGTTAATTTTAGATCTGACTTCTATAAGATTCTTTCTCTACTTTAATAATGCAACGATTTTGTAAGGAACGATGATAAGTATAGGAAGGATATATTATGCAAGAGTTAATATTCCCGAAGAGTAGCTAGAACATGTTGTGTTATATGAAAAATACAAATCAGAATGTCAATGTAATGTTTTGCAATGAGATGAGATGCAAACATGCAATGCTCAAATAAGAAAGACAAAAATAAAAACCAATGAAGTCTGCCACCCAATGGATGCAAACATAATAGTTAGACCTGAAACCAATGGCTCAAAAATACACCAACCACTGAAATATTTAAGAGAGATGATATTAGTCCCCAAAAGATGCTACAAAGATAACTTAGATACTTATTCCCCTTTTGAAATTGTTAGATCAATCCATATTATGTCTTGGGGCTTCTTTTTCCACTGCAAAGATGAACAATATTTCACAAAATAAATCACTTAATACTTCACCATTAGCTTCAAAGTGATGCTCCCAAGACTGATAAGTAATTTTTTATGGATATTAAACCTTAGAAAATTGATTTCTTCCTACTGAAATAAGTATACCAGATCTCGAAAAGCATATTTCAGATATCAGAAAACATATACCAGACCTTAGAAAAACACTTGGAAAGTCACCAACAGAAAAACATATGACTTTATTAGCCTCTTATGGTCAATGTGCAATGGTCTCAGGTTTATTATTATTGTCTTATGGTATTTATTAAGTCACAATAGCAATATGCTTCAGATCTAATTATTCATTGCAGTCAAGAAGGATGATAGAAAACAAAACTCAAAGGCTTAACAACCCTTCTTAAATAACTGATATGACAGCTTTGGTACTGAAATTACAACAGTGAGGCTTAAGGGACAACGACAAGGGAAAGAGGATGCTACAAGCAGCGTTAAGGCGAGAAGGAGGCAATGTGGAGGGAATGAAGGTTGTTGCAAGGCTAAGGCTAGGCTACGACAGGGTTGAAGGCAACAATAAGCAGAAAGAGGAAGGGACAACGACAAGGAGATGGAGGAAGAAGAAAGGTAGGGGCTGAAGCAGAGGGAAGGGAAGTTGCTACAGGCAGTGGAGAAGAGGAGGTAAGCCGCTGAAAAGAGGAGCAACAGAAGGTTTGAGTGGATGAGGTGTCGAGGAGCTTTTAGGGGTTGTTTCAAGGCTTCAAAAATTTAGAGTTTTGCCTAAAAAAATTTGAATTTCGAACAGAGATATTTTTTCCTTTAATCGTTCTCCAACAATTATTATCAAAACCCCAGATATGAATGCTTCAAGGAAAGGTCTAACCGGTTTTAACCCTGCAAACAAAGCCCTAAAACCCTATCCTGCAAAACCCTAAACCCTCAAAACAAAACCCCTAACCTACAAAACCTAAAACCTACTTGAAACTCCAAGTGCAAATTTAACAAAAATTCCAATAAACAAGGTGAGGTGTTGAAAAACACATCAGCAATGGCTGGTAGGACTAAAATCCTACCGGATAGAAGCCATGTCCAAGTCTAGAGCTCGCCACACCTTTTCCAGAGCTCTCCAGACTGCAACAAGTTGGAAATTAGCAAATGCAGAAACAAAAAAACCTACAATTACCTGTAAATGCAACCTTTGACCTCGAACTCGCTGAAATTGGTACTGGCTCCTCCCCAAACAACATGTCGTGCAAATTAAACAACCATCAAGGAAACCCTAAACCACCGGCAGTCCTGAATGAACAACAATTGCAAGCAGAAAACTACAAGAATGATAGAAACCATGTTCCAACCATGGATGCGTGCAAGCAAACAATGGTGGACATTAGCTCGACCATGGTGGAGGAAGCGCGCAGGTAATGGAGCCGTCCTGCACCATCGTCGGCGGAGGGTTTCGCCCAAACACCGGACCCGAATAGAAAAACAAGAGGCAAACCACACATCGTGGCAAACAGGCGGAAACAACTAGGCGGAAGGTCGGCAAACGAGTTTTGAAGGGCTGACACGCTACACAACACATGGCAGTCCACGTCAGACACGTGTCATACAAGGTCATGTGTTGTTCACATGGGTGTAGGCGTGGTGGAAGGGAGGGTGCACAGGTAATGGCGTCCCTCCCCTAGATAAAAGAAACTACAACACAAAGAATAAAGAATCTTGCTCCAAAATTTTTAATATGTCTTTTAGTTAAATATTTATAAAATAATTTTTTAAAAGAAAAACCATATCCTATAAATATATTAAAATATTTAAGTGCATAAATATTTGAAGGTCAAAATTATAATATTTTGAAAACCAAGTTTTATTATCATACCATGTAAAAAAACATCATTAAATCTAATATTAATATTAAAAGATTAATATTAATATTATATTATTTAAATTAATATATTAATATTTATGTAATATTAATATTATTAGATTTAATTGTTTTGTGAGGGATTTTATTACTATAGGCACAAGGTAGATTCAAAGGCTAGTTTTAAATTTAATGATAAAATTCTTATCACTTTACTTGAGAGGCAAGAGACACTCTGTAAACTCTTATGAAAGAATAAAGTAGTTTTCTTGAATTTCAGTGATAAATTGGGTTAGCGTATATATATATTTTGCAGTTCTTCCAGTTTATTATAACATTATTTTCATTTAAAATTTATTTTGATCTTGCATTTCCACACTACTCATATTGAAATATTTTAGTCAAGGTTTGGAGCCATAAGTGTGCTCATTTTCAGGGCAGAGACGACTAGAACATTTTCAGGGCAGAGATGACTAGAACATTTTCAGGATAGAGATGATAGAAACCTCCACCAAAAATATTTCAAGTCAGTATTATGGAAATGTAAGATCAAAATTTATCTTCTCACAAAAACCTCCAATCTCAAATTAAAATTTATTTTAAATTTGTTCACATGGCATAGAATAGAGGGTGATGGGGTGTACAATTAAGGCATTCCATGATGTAAAGGTAATAGAGGGTGATGAAGTGTAAAATTAAGGCATTCCACGATGTAAAGGTAATAGAGAGTGATGGGGTGTACAATTAAGGCATTCCATGATGTAAAAGTCATTTGTTCAAAACATCTTGGGCAAAATCTAGCCATATTAAGCATTGGGCTGGTTTGGGCTTAGATAACCCTGGATAGCAATTTCTCAAGTGAAAAGTTAAACATACAAATCTCAATACTCACACAACTTAGTAAAAAAAAAATCTAAATTTAAATTACCAACCTAAAACAGTGAAGTTGTTAGATTGTGAATAAATTTATCATTCATTTTCTTTCATTAATAAAACTTGTCACCAATATTCACTTTCCCACTCAATTATAATTATAATTTATAATTATAATTATTATAATTATTATTATTATATATTAAAATGCGAAATATATTACTATTTATATATATATTTCAACCTTTTCCTTTTCCTGTTATTTACCCTAAAATCCTAAACCATTGCACTCCGTAATGCGCAAAATAACAGTGGCCATAGATTTCATTCATGCACACTGCAAATTTGTAAATTATTGATAGGCGGACAAACTAAATGGTATCATAAACCGTTGTATGATAAAAATAAATTGAAATATCACTCTGACGCTGTGGATCATGAGACACAGCAGTACAATGAAAAGAAATTGAAAATTACCGTGCCTCTCTGTGAACTCATTTGCAATACAAGTGAGAGTTTCACTTTTTTATTTAAATCTATTATGCTCGAATATAAATTTGAAGAGTTCCACTTTTCTTATGTTTGTCCATATCACATAATTTTTTTAAAGATTTAGAAGGAATGACATCACAATAATTAAATTAAATGGAAACCATTCTGGTTATAGATAAAGTGTCATTTTAAAGCCGTGTTAAATTTTTAGTTTATTGTTTTGATAGATTGTTTGGGTTGAAAATTGGTAAATTATTATTTTTTTAATCCAAATCTATTATGCAGATAGGTTTGTTCTTTTACTGGAAGTTGGTAAATTAATTTTTTCCTAATTAGAGATAATACGATAATACTAAGTTGAGAATGAAAATTAATAGCATAATTCATGAATAGAGTTATTAGTAATAACTTTGTTACATATTCAAATCCAATATTTAAATTTTTTTGTGCATTTTTTTTTCATCTGCGGTTGGCGTCTTACAAAATGGATCCGTATCGAATAGAGAAAACCCTATCATCCTTCAATTTTCATGAGAAAGGTAGATATAACCTTATTAGGGTTTAATAATCCCTTTCATCTATTTCTTGTGCAGACCTCTCAATAGCAGTACCAATGACATCTTGTGCAGACCTCTCAATAGCAGTACCAATGACAATAATCATATGCCAGTGTCGATTCATTCATATATATATTTTCGGCTTCTCATTCTCATTCAATAATGTATTTCTTGATGTGCGTTCTGTGGTTAGTACGGCCAACATTGGACATTTTGAGGTGATATTTGGATTTTAAAGGAATTAAATTATTTTCTTACACCAAAATAAAATAGTAATAAAAAATTGAATCTAAATAAAAAATGGAATGAGGACCATGCTCTAACTTCTCTCACGTAATTAGAAAATAGAAAATAATGTTAATGCGAAATTTTTGGATTATTTTGCTTGGTATTTAAAAAAAAAGTAAGTTTACCACTACTTTTTTACTATTATATGATTAAATTGGTATTTTTTTAGTTAAAATAAAATAAAATTATTTTTATTATTATTAATAGTAAATAATATAATTATATGAATGAAATAGTTGAAAATGTTAATTTCAATAAAAATGTTATGTGTCATTTGTAATATTGAGAATTTATTATAGAGTAATATCTCATTATAATTAGGTCAAACATAACATATTTAGTTAGACAAAATTTCTTAAAATCTATTGGAAGTCATTCCACATATTAAATGAAGTCTTTATTTTGGTATTAAATATAATGATGATTTTGATATTGAGTTGATAGGTTATTTTGATTGGGCTAGAAATCTTGATGACAAAAGATCAACTTTAAGTTATGTATTGAGCCTTAGATCCAGGATAGAGTCATAGAGCAACAAGAAACAACCAACTATAAAGCTTTGTTCAGTGTTGTTTATGAAACAGTTTGGTAACATGTGGGAGAAACTAGAAAATGCTAATTGATAATCAAAGCCCCATCATACTGACCAACAATTTTGTGTACCATGTAACATCCAAGCACATTGATTTTGTCAGGGGAAAGATGAAGTTTAAAGAAATTGATTTAATTTATTGTAATAACCACGAAAATGTGATTGACATATTCACTAAGCCTCTATAAAAGGAAAATTTTGAAATATGTAAGAGTTTGTTAAGCATGGTAGAGAACACATTTCACACATTTCTCATTAATATAGTGTTAAAATAATGAGAAATTTAATAATTCATTATTATTAAGATTTTTTTTTTTTACCATGTAACATCTAAGCACATTGAGCCTCACTATGATTTTGTGGGGAAAGATGAAGTCTAAAGAAATTGATTTACTTTATTGTAATACCCATGAAAATGTGATTGACATATTCATTAAGCCTCTATAAAAGAATAATTTTAAAATATGGAAGAGTTTGTTAAGCATGGTAGAGAACACATTTCACACATTTCTCATTAATATAGTGTTAAAATAATGGATAAATTTAAGAATTCATTATTATTAAGATTTTTGTTATGCTCTGTGATTGTTTCAATAAGATTGTGTCTTAATTAGATAGATCATATTTTTTAGGAGTTCATTTAAACTCCTAAAGTACTTTATAGTTCTATAAATGTACTTGATTTATGGTTCGATGAATATGACAACATGTGTAAGCAGCCTCTCATGTGAACATTGTCTTAACTGTGAGTAGCTTCTTATCTTTCCAAATACTTTGTTTTTTATCTAGCAAAATATTTTTTTGTAAAATTATGTTTTTTTTGTTGATTCAAATATGTTTTTGAATGTAACTAGAGTTTTCTTGTTGATTCAAATATGTCCATACTAAAAGTCAACTATTAACTTTATAGCTAAGGTTTTTGATAACTCATCTTAAATATCCGATAATTACATTTTACAATATAAAAAACTCTTTCTATAAATTATATAGAATAAGCATCTTTATATATTCAATATATGTAACATCCAATATGGCACCAATCCATCAATACCAGACCTCACCATTAACCTTAAAATTTTCTTACCGCTTATGTCTAAATATTTTACTTTCTAGCAAATCGTTCTTACGATCTTAACTCAAAATGCCCTCTTCTAGATTTCAAGCATCTAGCAGACAACCATATTTCACTGGATTAAACAATTCAACAACAAAAAATGATAGGAACTTTTAATTGATTTAAGAAATGTGAATCATCAACTTAGGCCGAGTTTTCTTTGACTAAAAGCGCTGACTGCCGCCGAAAGGTGAATGGCCCCACCTAATTGGACGGCCATCTTGGCACACTCACCGACCATCTGATCTGTCATTACCCAGTCTGGAAGACACGTGAGTGGCGCCCCCGCTCGACTATTTACCAAATTACGACTTGTTTAATGCCTTCCATCTCACTTTTCCACAAATACGACAGCGTGACACGCAAAGCAAGGAACTTTAAAACCTGCGGCGTATTCCATTCAACATCACTTAAGAATATGGGTTTAGCATCCTTGTCAGTATAGGAATCTTAATATTATTTCGTAGGGAATTGTTTTTAAGTAGGAAATTGTTTTTAGTGAGTTTTTTGGAATTTTTTTTAGGTTTAATTTTTTTAAATTTTAATTGGATTTTATTGAAATTACAAGTTTGATAAATAATTTTTGTATACACTAAAATTTTTCAGAATACTAAATCCGTATAAAATAAAAAACTAACATAAATAATACAAATCAAAATTTCACTTTAAAATTTTCCACTAATTTAAACATGACAAATAAAAAATCACATAAAAACAACACCCTTTTGTTGCTGTTTATAATTTTTATGTTGGTCCAGAAGCTCTCGAATGGACATGAACCGAGTTACGTCACTGGTATGCCGAATTTTGGATGTAATCATTAAATAAAGATTTATATTATTAATATAAAAGGCGATATCGACCACGATCAGAGTTAGAAATAGACGTCAAGCTCTCATTTTTAATTAATTTCCACAATTTGACATTACACGTTTCAAAATAAATAATGGTTTGTTTTGTTTTAAGCATCTTGTTCTTTAATGGCTAATACCTTTCTAATTTAGGGTGCATTATTATTGTGATTTAAATAATATATTTTGATTTTTAATTTAAAAATAGTTTTAAATTAATTATATATATTTTAATGTAATGATATAAAAAATTAATTGTATGTTAAATATTTTAATATGTGTAAAATAAAATTATATTTAAATTTAAGTATAAAATTTTTATAGTTTAGATAGTATAGATAGATGGTGATAAGGTATTATGTATAAGGTATTTAATTCACAGTGAAAAAATGTTTGAATAAAATTTTAAAATATTGTGATTTAAATAATCCAGTGTGATTTAGTTGCTACTTAAACCATATGTTAGACGCCAAATCACAGAAAACACCCAATACCTTAAAAAACAAAAAAAAAAACTAAATATATTTGTTATTTTAACTTTGTAAAATTCATTTGGCAAAGAGGATAGCTAACCTCGTACCCACGCCATGAACAATTAAAAAAAATGTTTATTTAAATTTCCATGATAAATTATACTCTTTAAAATATCAATAATCATGATACGTTTGTAAATTTAATATCTAATTATAATACATATTTTTGTTATTTTAATTTCAACGGTGTAAAGTCCATTTGTCGAGAAATAATATGTAGCCTCTTACAATCCCTAAACAATAAAATGAAATGAGCGTTTTCTTGAATTCCAGTCATAAATTATATCCTTTAGGTAATCAATAATCCTGATAAATTTCAAAAATTATAAATATAATTAATTAATATTATGTATATAAAATTATATTATTTAATTTTGAAAGTAAATATGTTTTATTATTTAAATTTAAAATTATTTTAATTTAATAATAAATATTTTTTTATTTTGTTTCAATTATAATAATGTGTAACCTAACTAATAAATTACTAACTTCAATTATGCAAAGATACATTTTTTAATTTAAATTTACATAAATTTCTAATCTAATTTAATAAATTTACTAATCTGTGGATAAACCAAATGGTATTTTAAATAGTTATATAATAAAATGAAATTGAAATGATATTGTGTAGATTTCTATTTTTTAAAGTTTTGGTGGGACTACTAAGTTTTGAAGTCACTGGTTCAATTCCCTACCCCTGAATTGAACCAGTGACTTCACATCAAAGAGTGCTTTAACAACGCACCTGATCACTGTCTATCCAAGACTCTATGGACATGTTGTGTGGATTTCTCATTTGAAATACAAGACAAAGTTTTAATTTTTTATTTAAATCTATTATACTTTATAAGTTTGTCTGCATCAAATAATTTTTTTAAAGACGTAAAAGGAATGAAATCACAATAATTAAATTAAATGGATAATATTTAGTTTATGACAGTTGAGCCACGATGATATGGTGTTTTGTTAGGGAAATCAGTGGTATAAAGATCGTTTGTTCGAAGTTTAGTGGGCAGAAATCTATCCATGCTAAGGGCTAGTGTAGGCCAGACATTTAGCCTTGGGTGTATTCCTTGGGTAATTTAGACGGCTTAAATACCCACTTATATATGCTGACTCATATTATCTAGCACAAAAAATGGAAACATTTAATTATTGTAACATTGTGTCAACTTTTGCATCACTACATCGATCTTTACCTTTTCACATTTACTTAATATATTTATAAAATTCTTATATAAATTATAAATATAAATGACATCATGGTAACATAACAAATGGTAGATAGTGTCAAATAACCAATGAAAAATGAAAATGCTACAAACCAAAATATATCAACCATATTTACAAATATGATTTTACTAATTTTATATTTTCTAACATTAGGGGAATTTTGGAGTCCAAAATGGGTCTCCTAAGGAAATTATAAAATAGTGGAAATAATAAAATAAGATTAGATTACATCATCAAATTTTAGAGGGAAAAAAGAAAAAACTATTTTTTCAACTCTTATTTTAAACTTATCTCACTATGGGTTTACTCAAATTTCAAGTGACAACACTCGGTGGATGAAAATTTTGATTCATCATCCAAGGAGTACCCATGTTTCATACTTTTGATGGACCCTACTACACGAAAAATGAGAAATACATGAAAAACGTTATTGCAATCACATTTTTCATGTATTTCTCATTTTTCATGTAGCAGGGTCCATCGAAAGTATGTAACATGGGTACTCCTTGGATGAGGAATTATATTTTGCATCGAACAAGTACTCCTGCTCGAAATTTGAGTAAAACTTTAGAGAAATAAGTTTAAAATACGAGTTGAAAAAATAGTTTTATTATTTTATTATTTTTTAATCTTTTTACTTTTTTACTCCGAAAATGGTGAATCATCCCATGGTTGACATCATCATCTTGAATCCTACTGGTTCTTATAAAGTTTATTTTGGTTGTATATTTTTCTTAGGAGACCCATTTTAGACCTCAAAAGTCTCCTAATGAACACTACAATTCCAACCAAGAGAATGATTTCTTTACCATCTTTGTGAAAATGCCCTAATACTCATGCAACCTATATATAAATAACATAAAATATTGATATGTGTAACAAGAATTAATTCCAAAACGCAATAATGTTAGGGGACTTGTAAAAAAATTCCCTAACTACCCCAATTGAGGAGAAAGCTTAAACGATATTACAACTTTGTGCAAGTAGCGAAGTAAGTATTGCTTCGACATTTTCTACTCTTTTTATCTAAGTTACCTAGTCACTCCTTTTATATAGGAAGTGTCACTTTCGTTTTAGTGCTTCAGTGCTCATGGTACCCTTTTTTAGGAGAGAAAAAACCAACTATTTTCTATTAATAGAAAAAATGTTTATATATAATCAAAATATTCCAAAGGCTTTATTTACATCCATGTTCACCATTACCCATTTCCAATAGAAAGGTCCATCTCAAATCTATGAATAGAATTTCTATATATGAGGATCATTCTAACTAGAAAATAGATTGAATAACATGATATAACCAGTGCCCTAATTATAGTTGTATGTCATAATATCTATAGACCTGCTACATGATATAAATGTTGAATAGTACCACATATTGTGGCCAATTACCAAAACGATGTTTCAATAAAAAACAAAATAAATAGAACTAAAATTTAAGCAAATAGATACTTTGAGTACATGTGATATTGCATGATTGATGCAAATATACCTAGAGTCTCGCTTCTTGTCTTTGGAAAAAGAAATGTAAAATATAATTCCCAGTTTTTGGAGTAGCCCTTTTTTAGATAGTTCATCAACAACAATATTTTACTCATGATATAGGTGGGAAAAAGTCAATTCCAGAAAATCTTCGTGAATCTCTATGATATGTTGAATCCATTTTATGAACGTTTTGGGTCCAAAAGTAGTATGGCCTTGATCCAAGCTATGGCCACCTTTGAATCTCTGAATACCACTAATTTGTTACTGAATAACCATATTGCATAAAATAAAACTCCCCAAAGAGCAATGAACTTTGCACATATTTTTGTACCCTGACCACAATTCCACAAAAAATGAAAATATAGATAAGGATGGATAACAATACATACCATGCACCCACAATTCCCATTATTGGTCACCCCATCAAAACATCCAACAGGGAATTGTCCGCCATATGTTAATGATTAAATTGTCTCTCATGCTTCCCAATTTTTCACAGGACTCATTAAAAGAGTTGTGGACAAAAAACAACAACTATCGAATATCCCAGTTTGTTTCCTAAAAAATGTAGGCATTTTGAAGCCGCCATATTCCCAAGAAATTAACAAAGGAAGGGAACCCCACTCTTTGTGTCAATATCTGATTTTGTAAACAAACTTCAATGAAACAATTTCCCAAGTTTTCCTACATCATAAGAATATCTAGAACACCTAACCAGATGGCCTATACAAGGCATTGTAAAAAGATGAAACCATGTCTTCATCAGTAGAGGCACACAAGGCACATCTCTGGGGTCTACAAAGCCACGTAATGCATAAATTTTCCCACGTCAGAATCTTAATTACACCAAAGTAGGCAACCAAAACCTTTGCTTTTAATGGAGAGTTCAATTTCCATATATTTTTAATAAACCTGAGGAGTCACTCCTGTGTAGAACCGAAGTGAGTAATCATAGCCTCTTATATAAGAATTTGCCCATTTTTAGTACAATCATCTCATTGCAAAGAGAGCCCACTTTGTCTTTTAAAGATATGCCAACCATGTGTAAGTTTTGAATGTAGTAATCCCATTGTATAGCCAGTGCACTATATAGCCCATGTTGTTTATAGCTGCGCCATGACAAATAAGAACAGTGGGAACCAAGACTCAAACATATTTGATTTAAGTAATAAATTCCCATGTTATGAATATGGAAAATGAGTTGTACCAGCAGAATATGGTTCCCCTCAAATATCATGATGGGATCCATATATATTTCCACCTCATTTCTGGCCCCAACCTACCACCTAAGATTTCCAATCAACTTTTCTTTTTATTTTTCATCATACTAGACCAAATATATGAGGAAAATTTTCTAACCACAACCCCATTCCAAATACATACCAGTAGGGACAAATTTTCTGAATATTTTGCAGCTATGATACTCTGCCATATACCAAAACCATTGAGTGCATGCCATAGGCTCTTCATCAGCAAAGCCTAGCCAAAATATTCAATATTTAAGATTCCCCAACTTCCATCCTCCTCATTTCTAGTGATTCTTTCCCATCTAACAATATGAAATTTTGAAGGACCCCTGGAACCTAACCAGATAAAATTAGAAATGACAAAAAATATCTTGTTGATAATAGGCTTAGGTAAAAGGAAGAGGGTGGATCTAGTATATATAAATACTTTGCAGGATAGATTAGATGAGAATTAGCCTACCCCCCAAAAGAAAGCCATTTATGTGACTGCATGGAAAACCTTCAATCAAATTTCTCTAATAACCAATTAAAATCCATAATTCTATATTTATTAGGATTTAGGCAAAATATATATATATATATGAAGCCATGGTCTAATGGAGCAACATTGATACCAAAAATGTTGAAAATATGCACAATGGATGGATCATCACGGGAGACAACAATAATCATGGATTTTAATTTATTCATGAAAAGACTCAATGCCTCACCAAATGAGGAAAGAATTTGTTATAGATATGCGCATTCCAAAATAGAGATCACACCTATAAGAAGTCCATCATCCACGAATATATGGTGACTGATAGATATATTGCAATGATCGAAAAACTAGAGAAAAAACCAAATTATTGTGCCATGGATATTATTTTGCTTAATCCATCAATTACTAGTAAAAATAGAAAGGGGGGATAATGAGCACCCCTGACGAAGGCCACATGAAGCATTAAAAAATGTATAGGGAACACCATTAATAAGAACTACATAATTGATTGAAGAAATGAGAGCCATGATCTAGTCAACGTTCACAAAAAACAATCCCATTTTATGCAGTACCAATCTAAATAAATCCCAACCGATGCAATCATAAGCCTTGATCAAATCTAGTTTCATTAACAAAGCTTGTTTTTTATTTACCTTGATGGAATGGAGACATTCCTTCGTAATCGCCACTGCATATTAAAGTAGACAATTCTCTAGGAACCCAAATTAAGCCACTCAAATGCACTTGGATATTTTAGTCTATATACACATAGCAATAATATTAGAGATGAGGTTATATAGTATTACATAGTGAGATGGGATGGAAGAATGCAAATGAATTTGGCACTAAAACTTTGGGTATCAATGCAATAAATGTGGAGTTGATAGCCCCAAAAATATTTCAAGTGGTGTGGGACTCCTCCATCATGTGAAGAATGTTGGGACCCATGATGTGCAATAAATATAAAAATAATTCTATTGGCGAACTGTTCAAACCTTGACTCTTATATTTAGTAAAAAAATTAATACCACCTCCACTTCCTCCAAAGATATAGGCAAACCAATGTGATGGTAATCCTTAGGGCTTCACATATTAAGTCTTGATGCATCCCATGCTCCTGTGGAACTTCATACATTGGTGAAACATGTCGTTCTATTAATGAAAGGATTAAGGAACACATTGCCGATATTAAGCATGGAAGGACCTGCTCTTCGGCCTTAGCAGAGCATGCTGAGAAAACCAAGCATCAGATATGCATTGAAGAGGCTAAGGTCATTGCAAATATTTCTCAATTTCATCACCGTAAATTTAGAGAAGCCATTGAAATTGAGAGGAGGCCCAGTAATATTAATAGAGACGACTATTGGAAAATTAGTAGTTGCTGGATTCCAACCCTTTCCTCTTAGTCCCTTCCCTTTCTTGTCTATGTTCCTCTTTTCAGTTTATCTCCCCCTGAGGTTGGTTTATTTGTCTCTCTTTTTTTTTACAAGAGCA
>APFE030379996.1:31069-100552 GCA_000404065.3 Pinus taeda
ATATTATTTGACTTAAATACTTTAATATTATTCATTTAACTTAATTATTGTTTCATTTGAATAATAATTTTTTGATTTATAAGGGTTTTGTTGGTTATTTTTTATTATTATAAACATATAATTATAAATAAGCTTAGGACGTAAACTTGTTTCATTGATACCAAGATAATTAGTTTATAACTAAATAATATATCTATTTAATATTATTTGACTCGATTATCTTAATATTATTTCTTTTACATTTAATTCATTTGACTTAATTATTATTTTATTTGAATAGATTTTTTATTTATTTATTAGGGTCATATTGATTATGTATAATTATATATTATATTTGATTTCCATTTTCCTATCCAGTCAAAAATAGTAGTTTTTAAGTTGTTTCCCCTATAGTTGTTAAAAAATATTTGTTTTTTTAGTTGTTTCCCCTATAGGTGTTACATGGTCCTGACTCCCTAGTTAACTTGGAGCTATGATATGATTGTTCATCTTCTCCTCATGATGAACCACACTGGTTGGTTCGAAACGGGTCGGCCTAATTCTACCAATGTGATTTCTTCCGCAAATGTCTTTAAATAATATTATTTTCATTTAAAATTTATTTTCATCTTGTATTTCTACATTATTCATATTGAAATATTTTTAGTCAAAATTTTGAGCCATCAAAGTGTGGCTCATTTTCAGGAGAGAGATGACTAGATACGTTGACCAAAATCATTTTCACAAAAGAGATGATTAGATAGGTTGACAAAAAATATTTCAAGTGAGTATTCCGGAAACCCAAGATCAACATTTATCATTTTACAATAGCCTCCAATCTCAAATTAAAATTTATTTTAAATTTGTCTATAGGGCATAGAATAGAAGGTGATGGGGTGTGCAATTAAGGCATTCCATGATGTAAAGGTAATAGAGGGTGATGGGTTGTACAATTAAGGTATTCCATGATGTAAAGGTCATTGGTTCAAAACATCTTGGGCAAAATCTACCCATATTAAAAACTAGTTTGAGCTTACATGAACCTCCATAACAATTTCTCAAATAAAAAGTTAAACATACAAATCTATACCCACACAACTTTATTCTAAATTTAAGTTACCAACCTAAAATAGAGTGAAACTATTAAAATATGAGTAAACTTATCATTCATGGCCTTCATTACCAAAACTTTTGTTACTAATATTCACTTTCTCACTCAATTATTATTGTTATTATAAATATATAATAGTCAATATATTACTATTTATATATTTTTCAAACTTTTCCTGTTATTTACCCTAAAATCCATAATGCTGAAAATCTCAGTGGCCATAGATTTTATTCATGCACACTGCAAATTTGTAAATTATTGATAGGAGGACAAACTAAATGGTATCGTAAACAGTTGTATAATAAAAATAAATTGAAATATCACCCTGACGCTGTGTATCATTAGACACAGCAGTATTACAAGTGAGAGTTCCACTTTTTTATTTAAATGTATTCTACTCCAATATAAGTTTGAAGAGCTCAATCTATTCTACACTCGAATATAAGTTGTCCCAATCAGATAATTTTTAAAAAGAATAGAAGGAATGAATCCACAATAATTAAATTAGTAAAAAAGGTTATTTAAAGCTGTGGTAAAAATTTTAGTTTATGATTTTGATAGATTTTTGGGGTAAAAAATGGGCAAAAATAATTTTCATAATATCAAAATTTATAATATAGATAGGTTATCTAATTATATAAATAGGTTAAGCTCTTTATTGAAGTTGGTAAATATTTTCTTATAATTAAAAATAATATTAATATTAAAGTTGAAAATGAAAAATGAAAACATAAATCAATAAATGGAGTTGTCAGTAATAATTTTGTTATATATCTAAATCCAATATTTAAAGTTATTTGTGTATTTTTTTGTTCCATCTGAAGTTGGCGTCTTACAAGCAAGTGAAAAAATTTGAAGGTTTGTTCTTAATTTCATTTGGAAGGGCTTATATTCATCTAACCTTCAAAGATGAAAGGTTATTAAAAAATTCACTTTTACTGAAAAATATATATTAAATAAACTCTTCAAAAAAATTCCATAATAAAATAACAAATCTTATAAATCTTATAAATTTAAAGGGTATCTTCAATAAAAACACAATAAAATCTCAATATAACTAGTAAATAAACAAAAACAAATCTCTAATTCCATTAAAAAAAGGTAAATATATGTTTCATTAGATGATTTCCAAAAGTATTTGGACTTACATAATTGAAAATATAAATATATTTTCCCAATGGAAATGGATTTCTAGTTTTCATTTATTTCCTTACATCATAAGTATCATTCCAATCTACCTCATTTAGAGCATGATGTGCACCTAGAGATAGAAACATTAACATATCTAGTGTCTCTAATGCAAGTCTTTATCTATCAGAAGCCTCTTTCACACACTGATGTGGATGTTGGGATAACAAGAATAGCTTTCCATACTTGCATCAAATATGGAAAGTCTTCAAACCATTCATGTTCATCTCCACATAGATCTCATGCCATACATATGCTTTTTAGGATATGATTTACAAATAGCACAAATAAATTCATTCATTTCACCCAAACATCTAGCAGTATCCACAATAGATTTTTCACATAAACATTTCAACTATCTTTTTTTTGGACAGTCTATATCATTCACTTCTTCATAATAATGTTGAGAAGTGCAAAATTTATCCACATTAAATACATGTAAATATATGAATCTCCTATCTAAAGATTTAATAAACCTTTACAATAAAGCATTTTCCCAAAATAATACAATCATATAGTAGCCCCGATATTTTCATCTTTGGAAAACTTTCGAACCTCAATGGATGTAAATGTACCATACTTGTGCTATCTGCAAATTCAAGGGTTCCTTTTTATGCTTTAACTAAAAAAGAAGACATATGCACTGCATCTACATCAAAAGTGCTTTCCAAAAATCATTTACGAAGAATGCTAAGAGAAACATGTAAAGTAGTGTCAATATATGTAATATCAACACGATCCTCTTCGAACTTTTGATTCAACTTATTTAATTCAATGAGCATGTCTACAAGTATATGGATGCAAGTATGCACTTGAAATATTGTTGCCAACTGATACATTTTTTTCTCCCCCCACTCCCAATCTTAATAAATAATGCATGAGTTTAACAAGTCTTTCCATGACCTTTCGTCTAGAGAGCTGCCTAATTTGATGAATTTGTAAGACCACTAACTTAGTGATTTGAAATGTATACATTATCTCTCTCAATTTTCCATGTCCTTTAGTCGATGTTCCAAGCCATGAATAAACTTTCTTTCAAATTTGTTAATATATTACAACTCTGGAAAATAAGATGAAGCCTCATTGATTGTTAATGCTTCCCTGTGAGCTATGCAATGGATAACTAATAAATGAGGAACATACAAAGCTTAGGAGATAAACCCTCATGAATACCTCTCATGGAAAATGCACTATCTGAACCAAAACCAACAAACTTCATCAAATATAAATCCATTTATGCTAAAAGAGTTCTCACTAGATCATACATACATTGAGATATTTCGTCCTTTATTTGAAGTAAACATATAAACTTTGTTAAACATTGACCTCTTCCTCCATTTGTCAAATATGTAATATAAGCAATCAATTGGTGTTCTATAATTTGATCAGTGCTTTCATCAACTAAAATTGAGTAAATTGACCTATGTAAAATCTTGTCTTTTAGTTTGTTCCAGTACACCTCTTTAGCAACTTGAAGAAAATATTTTCTTAGTGTGGTATTTGTGTATGCAAAATATTCATATGTTAGAAGCACACATGGAGTGCATTTATACCTATTCAAGTCACATATTGAATTATACATTTCTAAAGATAAATAATGTATAGAAACAAAATACATGTTTTCAATCATTGATATAATTTTCTCCTTCCCAACATTTACCACTAGTTATACATGTTTAGTGACTGGAATATTGCTTCAATCGCTTTTTCCCTCCAAAAGTTGAAAAAAAAATTAAACTTGTGATTTTGCATGGTCACTTATACCACTAACTTGAAGAGTGGTAGTTCCCTCTTTTGAAAATGGAGTCTCACTTTTAAATTTAACACATCATGAACATTTTATCTTTTCATTACCATTAAACGTTTTAAAACATAAGCCCATGGAAACCTTGTATTCCATTTGGATTTGAATATTATTCTGTGTTTCTTTGATGGGTTTTCTATTTCAACAAGCTCTACACTATTTGATTCATCATATTCATGTAGATGAGCGTCAACTTCATTTTGAATATTACATGGTTGATTAGAATGTTGTGTAAGAAAAAATGATTCAACAATTGGCAATTGCATTTTATCTCTCTTAGGATGACCAATAGGAGAATTTTTTCAAGATTTACGCCCATTAAATGAATAAAAACAATAGAATAAGTATATTAAAAAATTAAAAATCCCTTAACAAGATTGAGATAGAAAAAATTCAACCTTAGCAAGATTCCATAGGATTTTCCTATATATTTCTGGATAGGTTATTCACTAATTTGTTGAATTATGTTTTGTAACATTCAAGGAAACCTGTAGCTTTATGATAGAGAAAAAAACACCTCATGAAAAATTGTACTTTGGCAAGAAATTTGTATGGATTTAAGCAACGAAGAAAAATAAGCAAGAGTTTGAATGAGAGCATTATATTTGTGGAGTACAATACCCTCAATATAATATAGATATTCTTTTCATAATTGGTAGATTCATATAACTATGACAATAAAAAGTTGCACCATTAACAGTGTAGAAAACAATTCCACCACCCATTCTTCGAATGGAAGGATGGAAAGAAGTTGCATTCAAGGTATCTAGTCACAATGTTGATTTCCTCGGGTGTGGATTCTGTGGTACCCAGGATACATTGTGTGACCATGAAGGTTGCCATTACTTCAAGGAATGTTGCATTAAAGAATCCATAGAATGAAAAACCAAATATTAATGAAGATATGAGGAGGATAATGAAAAATACCTTATAGTCTAGCGTCGAATGATAACTTTCCTTCTGTGGATGATGGGTTGCAATTCAAATGAAAATGGAAAAAATGGATGCAGGGAAAGAGCACTCAAGGATAATCACGAAGGAGCGAGAGCACGTGCATAGTTGTTGAATGGTTATTCAATGTGCTATGCCGCCCTGTGCTAGGTGTAATATTACCATGACTATTTGATGTATTATTGTTGCAAGTTGCATCATGTTGGCGTAAGTTGGGGGCCTCAGGGAAACATCCCCAAATCATGACATAACTATTAAATTGTATGAGGTCATTTGGACTTTGACTGCTCTCTTCCACGAAACTATCACTAGTCAGATTGATGTATGCGATAATACAAACTTGAAATTGTCGTAAACTTAAAAAAGTATTGACAGGTTATTAAAAAGATTTCACTTCTTTTGAAATATAAAAATTTAATCTAACCTTTGTAATTGACTAGTGATTTTGATATTTAAATTTTTTTTGAAGTGTAAGTTTTTTTTAGCCCTTCTAGGAAGGGCTAGGAAGGGCTAGGAAGGGTTCAATTTTGAACACTGCTTATAAGATGGATCAGTGTCGAATGGAAAAAACCCTATCATTCTTCAATTTTAGTTAGAAAGGTAGATATAACCCTATTAAGGTTTAATAATCCCTTTCATCTATTTCTTGTGCAAGCCTCTCAGTAGCAGTACCAATGACAATAATCATATGCCAATGTCGACTTCACACACACACACACACATGCAGATATATATATTTTTTGGTTTCTCATTCTCATTGAATAATGTATTTTTTTATGTGCGCTTTGTGGTTAGTATAGTCAACATTGGACATTTTGAGGTGATTTTTGGATTTTAAAAGAATTAATATAATATAATAAAATTTATTGAGCAAAAAGTTACAACTCAGGATGTGTAAGTATGTTATGTCTCTAATAAAATAATAATTAATAAAAAATTAATGTCTACCAAAACAAAAAAACAAAAAATGGAAATAACCATATAGATTATTAAAAAAAAAAAAAAAAATACAATTACAAATTCAACCACAGATAAAAATGTTTTGCTCCAAACTTTATATTTATAATTAAATATTTTAAATGATAATTTTAAAAGGAAATCTATTCTTATAATATATTAAGAATCTTTTAAGGACAAACATATTTCAGGTCAAAGTTGTTGTATTTGAAACCAAAGTTTATTTAAAATTTTGTTATCATACCAAGTCAAACCATTCATTAAATCTAATATTAATACTGATTTAATTTAATGATTATTAATATTTTAAGATTAATAATTATATTTATTATATATTATTATATTTATTAGGTTTATAGCTTTGGATTAATAGTTGCATTGAAATATTTTGTATTTGTGATGTATTTGATCCCTCTAAGCCCAAGATAGATTCCGAAGTTAAAATGGATTCTAGGTTGGCTTTAAATTTTTAATGATTAAAATTGTTATTTAGTTTACTAAGTAAACTCTATTGAAAGAAATAAAGAAGTAGTTTTATACTATATATATATCATTTCTTCCAATCTTTTATAATACTATCGTTTTAAAAATTATTTTGATTTGCATTTCCGCAATACTCATATTGAAATATTTTAGTCAATGTTTCAAGCCATAAGTTGTGGGCTTATTTTTAGGAAGAGATGACTAGAAACGTGCACCAAAAATATTTCTAAGTGAGTATTCTCAAAATGCAAGATCAAAAATTATCTTCTCACAAAAGTCTCGGATCTCAAATAAAAATTTATTTTAAATTTGTTCATAGGGCGTAGAATAGAGGGTGATGGGGTGTACAATTAAGACATTCCATGATGTAAAAGTAATAGAGAGTGATGGGGTGTACAATTAAGGCATTCCATGATGTAAAGGTAATAAAGAGTCTTGGGGTGTACAATTAAGGCATTCCATGATGTAAAGGTCATCCATTCAAAACATCTTGTGTAAAATCTAGCCATATTAAGGGCTGGGCTGGTTTGGGCTTAGATAACCCTGGGTAGCAATTTCTCAAATAAAAATTTAACCATACAAATCTCAATACTCACACAACACATACAAAAGAAATCTAAATTTAAATTGCCAGCCTAAAATGGAATAAAGCTGTTAAATTGTGAGTAAATTTGTCATTCATTACCCTTCATTACCAGAACTTTTGTCACCAATATTAACTTTCTCATTCAATTATTATTATTATTTATAAATATATTTTATAAAATTTATAGATATTATCAATTATTATTATTATTATAAATATATTTTATAAAATTTATAGATATATAATACGCCGATATATATTACTATTATATATATATTCAACCTTTTCCTGTGATTTACCCTAAAATTCTACGTAAGCCCCAAAATATCACTGGTCATAGATTTCGTTCATGCACACTGCAAATTTGTACATTATTGATATGCTCACAAACTAAATGGTATCATAAACAGTTGTATAATAAAAATAAATTGAAATATCACTCAACGCTGTGCACCATTTGGCATAGCAGTAGAATGAAAAGAACTTAAAAATTACCGTGACGTTGTGTGAAGTCATTTGAAATACCAGTGAGAGTTCCACTTTTTTATTTAAATCTATTCTACTCCAATATAGGTTTGAAGAGTTCCACTTGTTTATTTGAATTTATTCCATTCCAATATAAGTTTGTCCATATCAGATAATTATACAGAAGGAATGACGTCACAATAATTAAATTAAATGCAAATCATTCTAGTTATAGATAAAGTGTTATTTTAGAGCCATGTTAAATTTTTAGTTTATTGTTTTGATAGATTGTTTTGGTTGAGAGTTGGTAAATTATTTTTTTTAAATCTAAATCTATCATATAGATAGGTTTGCTTTTTTACTGGAAGCTGGTAATTTTTTTTTTTCCTAATTAGAAATAATACTAATACTAAGTTGAGAATGAAAATTGAGAGCATAATGAATGAATGGAGTTATTAGCAATAACTTTGTTACCCATCCAAATCCAATATTTAAAGTTTTTAGTGATTTTTTTTCTATCCAAAGTTGGCGTCTTACAAAATGGATCAGTATCGAATAAAGAAAACCCTATCATCCTTCAATTTTCGTCAGAAAGGTAGATATAATCCTATTAGGGTTTTATAATCCTTTTCATCTATTTCTTGTGCAGACCTCTCAGTTGCAGTACCAATGACAATAATCATATCCCAGTGTCGACTTTACTCGTATATTTATATTCGGCTTCTCAGTTTCATTGAACATTGTATTTCTTGATGTGCGTTCTATGGTTAGTATTGCCAACATTGGACATTTTGAGGTGATATTTGGATCCTAAATTAAATTATTTTCTTACACCAAAATAGAATTGAAATAAGAAATCGAATTTAAATAAAGTACCCTGCCCTAACTTATCTCATGCAATTAGGGACTCAAATAATGTTAATGTTAATGTGAAAATTTTGAGTCCAAAAAAAACTAAATTTACCATTGCATCATTAAATTTACCATTAAATTTACCATTGCATCATTAAATTGGTATTGAATATTTTTAAATTTAAAATAAAATAAATTTATTTTTTATTATTATTAATCATAAATAATATAGTTATATAAATTAAATAGTTGAAAAATGTTATGGGTCATTTTTAATATTAAGAATTTATCATATCTCATTACAACCAGGTCAGATATAACATATTCATTCAACATTTTAAGTTAGCTCATGGCAAAGCTTCTTGAAATCTATTTAAAAGTAGTGAAGAGTGTCATTCCATATATTAAAAGAAGTGTTCATTTTGGTATTAAATATAATGATGATTTTGATATTGAGTTAATAGGTTATTTTGATTGGGCTAGAAATTTTGATGACAAAAGATCAACTTTAAGTATTGTATTGAGTCTTAAATCCAGGATAGCCTAAGACTCACTATGATTTTGTTTGCTAGGGAAAAGATGCGGTCTAAAGGAATTGATTTACTTTATTATAATACCCATGAAAATGTGATTGACATATTCACTAAGCCTCTATAAAAGGAAAATTTTGAAATATGTAAGAGTTTGTTAAGCATGGTAGAGAACACATTCTTTGTGATTGTTTCACTAAGATTGTGTTAGATCATATTTTTGAGGAGTTTATTTAAACTCTTTTAAGTACTTTATAGTTTTATAAATATACTTGATTTATGGTTAGATGAATGTGACAGCAAATGAGGAGTTCATTTAAAGTCTTTTAAGTCCTTTATAGTTTTATAAATATACTTGATTTATGATTAGATGAATGTGACAGCAAAGTGTAGACAGCCTCTCATGTGAGCATTGTCTTAACTATGAGTTGCTTCTTATCTTTCCAAATACTTTATTTTTTATTTGACAAAATAAACTTTTTATAAAATTATGTTTTTTTGTTAATTCAAATATGTTTTTGAGTGTAACTAAGGTTTTTTTTGTTGATTCAAATATAGCCATACAAAAATTCAACAAGTGACTTTATAGCTAAGGTTTTTGATAACTTGAACTCGATTCTTAGATATCTGATAATTGCAATTTACAATATAAAAAAGTCTTTATATATTCTAGATATGTAACATCTAATATGCCACCAATCCATCAGTCAAAGACCTCACCATTAACCTTAAAAATTTCTTACTGCTTATGTCTAAATATTTTACTTTCTAACAAATCATTCTTACAATCTCAACTCAAAATGCCCTCATCCCGATTTCATGCATCTAGCAGACAACCATCTTTCACTGGATTGAATGATTCAACAACAAATAATGATAGGAACTTAGACCGAGTTTTCGTTGACTAAAAGCGTCGGCGGTTGCCGAAAGGTTACCGACCCCACCTGACTGGATGGCCATCTTGGCACACTCATCGACCATCTGATCTATCAGTACACCATCTGGAAGACATGTGAACGACCTCACTGTTGGACTATTTACCAAATTACCATAATAATTATGGGGTATTATGTTTGATTTGTTTAATGCCTTCTATCCAGGGTGGAATTTACGTTTTGGGTTCTTTTGCTCTTCAAGAGTAATGTTTTTAGAATAAATTAATCCTTTACCAATAAATGTTTGATTATAAAATTATCTTTCAATAATATAATTATTGTAAATTTTCACATATTTATCATAAGAAAAAAAACAAAATGACTATAACACACAAATGACTTATTAATTTTCGAATCTTGGTTTGAAATTGCATGGAACACTCACAATAAAGTCTTTGGAACTTGAAATCAAATGTCCTTGCCTGAGACATGTCATAGCATTTGTATATATGAGATATGATTAAGGATATCTTATGGGACATATAAGATGACCAACATAGTAAAACTATTGAATGTTATCAATAAAAACTCAAATGTAGATTAATTAATATGGTTTATGTTATTATTTACTTAATCTATATACTAGTGGATCTAAAGATAGTGTACATTTTACCATGTATATTTTAGCATTACTTTGGATAATGAGATATACACTAATGTTAACAAGAATGAATACTTGGTATTTGAACCTTTTAAAAATTAAAAGACTAAAATTATAATAAATGGACATTGTAGATCTCCTAACATCATGTTATGGAATTTTGTTATGATTTCCTCCACTATTACATTCTAGAGAGAAAATACTTATAAGTATTAAATGTGGTAAAAGCATGCTCCCATCAAATATTTCCTTGTATTTATCACCAAACTAGTAGTAAAATCAATATATAACAAAAAACGCATTGTGTATTGAATTAACATTGAATAAAACCATAAGAAACTCACTCTAAAAGGGCTCCATATGGTATCTAACTAGTTTATTTTTTAGACAAAACAATTTCATTGAAAAATCAAAATAATTTTCACCTTGGTGTATTATTTAGAGGCTATACCCTTTAATCTCACATGTGAATTAAAATTAAATATATTTAAATTATAATAGTTTGACAACTACAATTGTGGACGTTTCAACAAAAAATATTGAACATTTGAAAAATGTTTATTTTTCTTATTGAAAGTATATAATCGATCCTAGGTAGATTACTTCAACAAAAAAATGTTGAACATTTGAAACATGTTTATTTTTCTTATTGAAAGTATATAATCGATCCTAGGTAGATTACTTGATGGCAAATGATCTAATATAAGGTTTGATATAAAAAATAAATATATGACACCCTAAAAGGGCACACGAACATACTACCAACATACAGTTTTCAAATCCATCTAATAAGAGAAATTCATTTTACAACAAATTATTAGTTGTTTCAATCTAATGTCACAACTTACAAGTATCTAAATTCTATTGCTCCAATGATATTGTAAGCAAAGAAATGCCTCAAAGTGCATGGAAGCTATGCATTAAATCCAAATAAAAATGGATACTTGATATATGTGCAAAAGAATCTCCTCCTATTTTAATGCATCTTGAGAAACATAAAGGCAAAGATGCTTTGCCATAGTAGCAAAATGTTCCAATCTAAATGTGTCAATTCTTTTACTACATTTTTAAAAAGGTTGGTAAGATGTGGGCCACCTACCTATATGAAATGTAAATAGATAAAAAAAATATAATCAACATCTTCTCCAACATGTGGTGTAGTGGGGACTTCAATATTATAGAATTTTATTCTTTTAAGATTAATTTGGCATACAAATGCAATACTTTAACTTGAATTATACTGGATAAAAATATATCATGTTGGACTTCAAATTTTTTTTGTCATAAACATGTTTATGCTTTAGATTCTTTATATTTTTAATATTTATCTATGTTTAATATGTTTGGGATTAAAATAAATATATACTTTTTAAAATGATGGGGAGATCAGATTTGAAAAAATTTGTCTACTCTTGTTTGCACCTAAACAAAACAAGGTGCACTCTACAATATACTCAAATTTGGATTAAGCATAATGTGACTAAGTTAAATTAAGTAACATTCTTAAACATAAAAAATCATAAAAGCCGCAGCAGGTTCCATGCTCTTGGGTCTCTTGATAAAGGCTTCAAAATATGGTCTCATCCGGTTCGGTCTTCGGTCGATGACGGCATAAAGTTTACATTAAACAAATATATGAAAATAATAAATAATTATTATTTTTATAATTGAAATATTTTCCTATAAATATTTTAATAAAAAAAAATCAAATTTGATCTTTCCCCACTTGGTAGGATCCAAGATGGATCTAAGTGTTTTAATTATTATTAAATTATTAACTTTATTTTTTTATATTCTATTTAATTTATTTAATTTTCTAATTTTATTTTGACTTAGACAAATGTTATAAAAGAAATTACAACATCTCTATCATATTGGAGAGCAATTTGCCCACAAATACTTTAGGAAAGAATGAAATTCTCATTATCTTAAAATATATATTGTAACAAAAATAGTATTTACATCAAAACAAATTTATTAAATGAAAAATTCATTACTGAAATACAATATTAAAAAGATACTTATTTAATTGAGGTATGTTTTTTATAATTGATTATTTTAATTAGGGAAGTTAAGTCTATTTAAATATATTAAAATGATATTATTATAATTAAATTATTTCTTATCTATTAAATAATTTTTTATGGGTTAATTTAATCAAATATAAAAGAGAATTTTCAATCTTTAGAGTATTAAATTCACTTATGCATTCAAAATTTATTTAAATAAAAAAAAAATCCAAACTTATTGAAAATTCTAATTAAAAACTACGACTATTTATATAAATATTTTTAATTTAAATATAATCCAAATTTACTTATCCTCGAAATCTTACCTAACAACACAAAAATGAAAATATGGCTTAATTTGATTGTGGATGCCCACTGGAATGGGCATGTACCCAGTTACGTCACTGGTATGCCGAATGTTAGACGTAGTCATTAAATAAAGATTTATTATTATTATAATATAAAAGGCGATATCGACCAGAAGCACAGTAAATTCATTTATCGGTCTGTTGCAGGGTTGAAATAGACGGCAAAGGCCTCATTTTAATAAATGTTCAAGAATTGATATTAATTGTTTGTGAATTTAATTATTAGAATTTGTGATGGATAACTTTTCATTTGAAGTGACATTATAATAGGTGGGATTTATTTATTTATTTTTTTTCAATTTAGGTTTTTATTATAGAATATTATAATTTTTTAAAACATTAAAAACAATAGAATTTTTAAATAGGGACATTTTCATAATTGAATTCACAAAGTTAATATTTAATAAGTGATTACTTAAAATAATAGAAATTTCTATTTTGTATTATTTAGCAATAAAATTTCCATAATAATAGCATCAATTGACTATTGTCTGTGTTTATATTCTTAAATAACTAATGCATTTACAAATGCTTATAAGTCTTTACTTTGAATTATTTGACATCTTGATATTTCAAGACCATATATGACTCCTACACAAATTATAATGTTTGAAAGAAAAACATTTAGTATCATAAAATCAAACTAATTATTAAAGGTAGGTAAAAATGTTTGAAAGAAAAACATTGTATAATATTAAAGGAACACATAATTAATTTTGAAAATGCATGTTGACTTAGGGGCATAACAAAGAGCTTAAATATTTATAAGGGAGAGCACGTTTTTTCTTATCAATACATTATATTAGTTTGAAATATGTTGATAGTAAAGGAATAGTTAAGTTTTAGGCATTTTATATTTTTATGAAAAAAATAATAGAAAGATATTTATAAGTATGGTGAGAATTTAGGTTATTAATAGATTAGATAGACGTAAATGTAAAATTGAGACTATGATATCAATCCAATTAGAAATTAATTTATAAAGGTAAAAAGCAATTTCCATGATTTTATATATATATATCAACCTAGGAAGGAATTCAAATGTAGCAAGAGTTTGGAGGAAGAACTTAGATTGCATTTTTTAAAATATCTTTATATTGATATAGGAAGTGATAGAATATCACAAATGTGTTTGTTGCATCTTTTTGTAGTTGTTGCAATAATATTGAAGTCATAGCAGTAAGACTTAAAAGAAATTTTGTTAAAAAATTCTATATAAAAGTGAATCTATATATAGAGTAATTTCACATATTTAAAATATCAAAAGTATATATATATTAAACTACCAAAAAATAATATCATAAAATAAAAGTGTGATCGTATAAAATTTCAAAAACTTGAGCAAACTTTGTAAATTATTTTCAATAGTTACACATCAATTAAAATTCAAATATGAAATTTTCATAAATATTGAGATTTGATGTGTGTATTTTTTTCAAAAATATTGAGATTTAATGTGTGTGCTATTATAACACTTATAATAAATTATTTGATTTTTTATTTTTAAATAATTCGTAATTCCCTAAACAAATTAATTATAACCCCTTGAAATTAAGCATTTCATCTATATCAGCCATTAAGAAAATAGAAATTCAAATTTTCAATTTTTTTTTTTTTTTTTCAAAAAAATTCCAGTTTAATAGTTATTTTTTTCAAAACTTAGTAAAACTTTATAAAATAATAGTTTCTTGGTGTAACATCATCTTCTTAATGTCTAATACTTTTATTTAATTAGGTGCATATAATTTGATTTAAGATTAATATATTCAAAATAATATATTTTATTGTTAAATTTTTAAATTATTTTTAAATTAGATGAATATATAAATATTTAATATAATATTTAACATAATGTAAAAATAAAATTATCTTAAATTTTGTTAACGTATTACATGGTAAAAAAATTATCACTTAAAAACTGTGCAGGCAAAATTCCAAGATATAGGTAAGATGTGGATAAAATTACAAGACGTTGTGACTCAAGTCAAGTGTAATCTTCAAAGAAGATACAATCCTAACAAACAAACAAAAAGATAAATACATTTGTAATTTTAATTTCAACTCTGTAAAATCCATTTGGAAAAAAGATAATATCTAACCTCTTACCAACCATGAACAATAAAAAGCCTGTTTTTAATTTCAATGATAAATTATACTCTTTAGCTAATCAATACATTTGTAAATTTAATATCTGATTATAATACATGTTTTTATTATTTTAATTTCAACTTTGTAAATTTGATATCTAATTATAATAAACATTTTTATTATTTTAATTTCAACTTTGTAAAATCCATTTCTCAAGAGATAATGTGTAACCTCTTACCACCCCTATATAATAGAATGAGTGTTTTGTTGAATTTTAATGACATATAATAGAATGAGTGTTTTGTTGAATTTTAATGATAAATTATAGTATGTGGGTAATCAATAATCATAATAAATTTGGGAAATATAATTATAATTAATAAATATTATGCATATAAAAGGTGTATATTAAATTTGATTTAAAATTAATAATTTTTAAAGTAATAATTTTTTTGGAAGCTTTGTAGGTCTTTTTTTATTAATATATAAAAATCAGGTTGTATCCACATACACATTGTTAGGTGGTCTCAACTTGCCCAGATGGAAACCAAGTCTGTCGGCCACCTAACAATGTGATATGCCATCTAGTAACAAAAAATAACAAGTCTTTCTAACCAAGTTAAATAACTTTGATTGTCTTTGCATTGTTTGAATTTCGTATACCTAAAAACATAACTATCAGCATACTAGAACCTAAATGCTTATTTCATACAAAAAAGAAAAGAAAACTGAGAGACCAACTATCAAACTATTATGCACCTTCAAGAGATGCAGACCCCACCGGAGTTGGGTCCTTGACATTGGATCTCGGGAACTCTATCTTTGGGAGAATATAAGGAAGATGTTCTTCAATACACCAAAGTCAGCCATCCTGCTTTTGCATCTAAAACTAGAGCTTCTTAAGTTCCTATTTATAGTCAGGAAAATCATGTACTGCTGCTGCCATACCCACATAAATATGTTCCAAAGATTTATCCAGGATACCCTTTATAGATCAATACAAGAACAAAGTTTTTTTAAATTGAGTGACGTGAACTCAGGTGTGCCCTGGGTCTGGCACTATAGCTCGTTAGTCTTCCGTGTCATTTTCCATCGTGTCGGCCTGCCTATGCAGATCTGCTTCCCAATCTTCCATTAATTGCCAATTTTTTTCCGATGTGCCTTCATGATAGGTTGTAGCTACATCATTTATGATGTTGGAGACTGGCTTTCGACATTGTGTTCTGCCCCCAGAGGAGCTAGGATTCCCTATTGTTGAGGCCCCCCTAGTTCTTCTACCATGGCCCCTCGAGGATGGGCTTCTTTCCTTTGTTGTCGCCGACCAAACCATGGCCTTATGCCTACACTTTGTTGTGGAGGATATGACTAATCTAGTTACTTGCATAAGTGGTAGCTCGAGCCCAGAAGCTCCCAGCTTCCAAGAGAGATTACCACCCCACACACCTGCCATAGAAGAAACATGAACCAATAATTTCCGGTATAGAACCCGAGGGATGTATTGGAAATACTGAGGGGGGGGTGAATCAATATTTCTTTTCAATTGTCATGTTTACCAGTTAATTCAATTATATTTAGAACACAAAATGAACAATAGGAATAAATGTTTTTATTAATATAATATTTACAATAAATCAGGTACAATATATATAGGGCTCCAACCCGTTGCCAAGCACCAACTTAGTCTTTTGTGAGGCTCCAACCTCTAGGGCACCAACCCTGTCTTGTTAGGGCAACAAAGTTGGATTTAGGAGCACCAACTCCAAGGACACCAATCCTTTCAATTCCGAGGCACCAACCCCAAGGGCTCTGACCCTATCTTGTCAAGGCACCAACCTTGTCTTGTTCGAGTCTCCAACCTTCAGGGCACCAACCCTCTAGGCTCAAATCCACTGCTATATTTTGTCTAGATATGTTTGAATATAATTCTCTTCTCCCAAAATCTTCTTCACTGAATTATGTCAACCTACAGCTTCACTTCTATAACCTGTCTTCATATGAAGGAGTCTTCACAACTCTTCATATTGCCCAAACAGAGTCTACAGAAGTTACCTCATGATGATTTTAAATAGCTACCATGATTTCCAACAATGTCTCCAAGATCTGTTGATGTTTTTCAATAGGATATCTTTGATAGGTTGTGTTAAGCCCTCAATGGCTACACAAAGATAATTATATGTTTTCAACCCTCTTTTATTCACAGTTGTGGTAACTGTTTCAGGAGTTACTGATTTTCATTATTCTTGTTGTCGCGATCTCTTACATCCCATAAACAAATTCACAAATGCTTCAATATCGGTGCTGGTTACTGCTCCCTTCAAACGATGTCAACTGAAACTTTATTTTTCCCTTCACATAATTGTTCTTCAGGTTGTAGTTTGTACTTGATTAATTCATCACTACTCTAAGCCTTTCAAAGGTTAACCTAAGCAATAGAGTTACTCGTCCTTTGGCTTGCTTCTTTCCTGCTCGACCTTCAGCTTTCTTCCTTCTCGCTCAGTCTTCGGCTTCCTCTGTTCCTTCAAGTTCACGAGTTGTGAACTGTTACTTCTTCTCTCTGTAATCGATGACCAAATCACCTACCTCAAGTGAATCATTTCAACTTGTATATATCTATGAGTTTTGCCAATAAACGAAACGACTCATTCATTGGTGGAGGGAAGGACTTGTGCATGAGGTGGTATATTAAAATATATCGGAGGGCCTTTTGTTAATATTCAATCAATTATAACTTAGCCTTTTTACAGAAATCACATTATAGGAGAGGCTATACTCATATTATAATATGAGTCTCGCAGTCCCCATATGCCACATCACCGCTAATCGCAATCGCAACGGAGGTCTTTTACTATGCAATTTATCAGAGAGGCCCTTTTTAATATTCACAAGGCCCACATGGAGGTCCCACATGCCATGTTATTAATCACAATTGCAATTATCGAAAATCCCGCAATCGCAACTCTTAACATCACCAACGTAGCATGGTTGATATTCATATTGCTGATGAAATTAACACAATATAATATTAAACCATCGTCAATAGATCTGTCGGGTCCACATCTAATATCACAATCGGAGGTCGGGTTCTTATCACAATCGACGGACGGGTTCACAAGTCTTATCGCAATCGGCAGTCCAACGATGACAACCCTTATGATTTGCGTAACTTCCTTGATACTTGGACTCGATACTACATAAAGGTATATTCTAATAGAGCTATTGGTCTGTGCATTATGTTGCAATTGGAGTTTTAACATTCCTTTGAAACTTGCGATTACTACAGATGTGATATTTCATTAAGTCACGCTATAATGGTGCAATCAGTCTACAATGTTATCGCAATCAGAGGACTTGGATATACATCCCTTTATGACTTGCAATATGATCATTATGATAGGAGGATGCAATATTACATTAGGATTGTTTTCATAAACAGATCGGGTCTGCAACTCAAATCGCAATCGGGGGTTTCAACGTGACAAGGCTTTAAAGAGACTTGCGATGTGGTGGACATAATATGATATTAAGGCATATGTAATGGAACTATTGAGTCCGTATTACATATCACAATCAGAGGTTTTGAGTGGTGTCATAAAATAGAATTGCCGATATGATTTCTATGATTTGTTTCTATATATTGCCGATATGATTTCTGCCGATATTATATACTATCGAAAGGGTTCCCATGGTTTATTACTTCCTATGATATGGCTCTTACTTTTGGCATATGCGATAGATCTACATTGTCTTGGCTCGTCGCTCTTGTGGTTTATCTTTATTCCTATGACTTCTATTACTGCTCTGATAGCTCTTCGCTGCTCTGATAGCTCTTCTTCCGATAGCTCTTCTTTGATGGATTCCGATGAACTCTTCCTACTCTTATTGCTTCACCGATCTGCTCTGCTTGGCTTCACATCATTATTTACTATCTAGAACATTTCCATATTGACATCAATGACAATCTAGATCAATAGGATGTCCCCCTCCTCTTCCATTGCAGAATCCCCTATTGACCGACTCGAATAGAGATGCGATCCCCATTTCCAAGATCCATCTAGCATAACAATCGATAATTAGTATGGAGAAAACACGGAAGCTTAATCCACAGAAACAAACCTTGTTCCCAAACCAGAGGTGAGGCACAAACATACGCCAAAGACAGTTCCCATAGGGGCAAAGCCATAGAGCCCATAGAGACGGAATCCACAGAGATTAACTCTGCTTCAATACATCTAGAGGAAAAAACCCAACCTTCGCCAAGGAAATTCAAAAAGACATAACCCAGAAATGAAGCTAAGATCCCCAAGCCCTATCGATGCTCGGTCAATACAGGAGGTAATCCCAAAGATAAACCCCAGAGACAACCTCCCAATATAACACCATCCTGGATAGAAAAATCCCAAAAACAACTTACACATAAACAATACCAGGTGATTGGACCTGCTTCAAATGTCATAAAAACACATGTAGATGCATGGAGACCCTCTTCCTTTGAAACCTCAGTGGTTCAAAACCATACAATCCCAATTCCATCAAACAATTTACTCGATGCATGGAGGAGAGAAAAAGATGGCAAACCACATACTCGTTAACTAACACGGGGAGAAGCCAAGGCCGCCTCCTCGCCTGCTCCTACTTCAATCCATAGATCCCAGCACCACCACCCTTCAAAAATCCTTTACCATACACTACACGATTACCGACTTCCCTCGCAGAGCAACTTACCAATTTCCAAAACACAATGGCGCTGTCGCCTTCAGCGGGAACCTTAATACCTCACATGCATGTAGCCACCACACCATATTCCTCTAGCATGTTGAGGGTAGTGGGTTTGTACCTCGAGAGGACCACATTAATTCACCATGGTGGCATTTCCCTCCAACTCACACCCCAACTGGGGGAATATTTTAAAATTATATATTTAATTATTAAATTTAACGATTATTTAAATTAATAGATGATTTTTTTTTTCCTATTTTAATTTCAAACCTGAAAAGAAATAATGTGTAACTTAACCATAAACAATAAAATGAGTGGTTTTCTTAAATTTTAAATGATAAATTATATTCTTAATGTAATCCATAATCATAATCAATAAAATTACATAAAAATATAAATATATATATATATTAATATATATATATATATATATATATATCGCGCTTACTAATCCTAGAATCAATTTATTAACTTAAAACTTAGACAAAAGGAAAAAAAGCTTACTATTAGAGACCATATCGTATAGTTGTTGCAACTGGGAATGGATATGTGATTCACTACTTAAAAATATTGTCACCACTTATTCACTTTTCCATTATTTAATTATATATATATATATAATACTCAAATATAAAATTATTTATATATAATTCAATCTCTGCCCATTATTTAAATCATTAACCTCAATTGTGGTAAAAATATATTATTTTAATTTACATTGTAAATTTGTAAATTATTGATTTGTGGATAAATTAAATGGTATCATAATAGTTGTATAATAACATGAAATTCAAATGGCATTGTGTGGATTTCTCTTATTTTTTGTAAGTTTTGGTGGGACTATATATTCATCATGTTCAATATATCACCTTGATCAGGGCAAAGAATTGAATCGATAACTTCACATCAAGGAGTGCTTTAACAATGCACCTGATCATTGTCTATCCAAGACCCTACAAACACGTTATGTGGAATTCTCATTTGAAATACGAGATAGAGCTTTAATTTTTTATTTAAATCTATTCTACTCGAATATAAGTTTGTTCACATCAAATAATTTTTTAAAAGACTTAAAAAGAATGAAATCACAATAATTAAATTAAATGGAAAATATTTAGTTTATGGTGGTTGAGCACACGGTGATAGGATGTTTTGTTAAGGCAATCTTTGTAATAAAGGTCAATGGTTCAAAGTTCAGTGGGAAAAAATCTAGCCATGCTAAGGGCTAATTTGGGCTAGATAACCAGCCTTGGGTAATTTAAACAGCTTACATACTCCTTGGGTAATTTACACGGTTTAAATACCCTCTTATATACGCCTGGGTAACAATTACTTAGACTCACATTATCTAGCAAACAAAAAAATGGAAACATTTAATTATTGTGACATTGTGTCAACTTTTCATCACTAGATCCATGTTTGTCTTTTCACATTTACTTAATATATTTATAAAATTATCAAATGTAAATGACATCATGGTAACATAACAAATGGTAGATAATGTCAAATAACCAATGGCAAATGAAAATGTTGACCAAAATATATCAACCATATTTACTAGTATGATTTTACTAGTTTTATATTTTCTCAAACGTTACAATTCCAACCAAAAGAATGATTTCTTTACCATCTTTGTGAAAATTCCCTAATACTCATGCAACCTATATACAAACAACAATAAAATATTGATGTGTAACAAGAATTAATTCCAAAATGCAATAATGTTAGAGGACTTGCGGAAAACTTCCCTAATTTCTAGAATTGAGGAAAAAGCCTAGGTGTTATTACAACTTTGAGCAAGTAGTAGGGTAAGTATTGCTTCAACATTTTTTGCTCTTTTTCTCTAAGTTACCTAATTGCTCCTTTTACATAGACAGTGTCACTTTCATTTTAGTGCTTTAGTGCTCACACTACCCGGAGAGAATAAACCAACTATTTTCTATTAATAGAAAAAATGTTTATATATAATCAAAATATTCCACATGCTTTGTTTACATCCATGTTCACCATTACCCATTTCCAGTGGAAAGGTCCATCTCAAATTTGGGAATAGAATGTCTATATATGAGAATCATTCCAACTATAAAACAGATTGAATAACATAATATAACTAGTGCCCTACTTATAGTTGTAGGTCATAATACATGTAGGCCCACTACATGATATAAGCATTGAATAGTACGACACATTATGGCTAGTTACCAAAAAGATGCTTCAATAAAAAGCAAACTAAATAGAACTGAAATTTAAGCAAATAAATACTTTGAGTACATGTGATATTGTATAATTGATGCAAATATACCTAGAGTCTTGCTTCTTGTCCTTGGAAAAATCAATGTAAAATATACTTCTTATTTGTTGGAGTAGCCCTCTTTTCGATAACTCATCAACCACAATATTGTTCTCATGATATATGTGGGAAAAAGTAAATTCCAGAAAATCCTCCTAAATCTCTTTGATACGTTGAATCCATTTTATGAACTTTTTGGGTCCAAAAGTAGTAAGAAATTGATCCAATCTATGGCCACCTTTGAATATGTGAAGACCACTAATTTTTTAATGGATAGCCATATTGCGTAAAATAAAACTCCCCAAAGAGAAATGACCTCTGCACATATGTTTGTACCCTTACCACAATTCCATAAAAAATGAAAATATAGATCAGGATGGATAACAATATATACCCTGCACCCATTATTGGTCGCCCCATCAAAAAATCCAACAGGGAAATTGTCCCATATGTTAATGAGTTGAAAATGTCTCTCATGTTTCCAATTTGTCATAGGGCCATATGTTGGAAATAATACTGAGAGGGGGGGGTGAATCAATATTATCAAGTCAAATATTCCTTTTTCAAAAACAAATTGTATACGCTACTTCAGTTCGTTAAAACCGCGTATATACGCAACTATGCAGAAGGAAACCCGCGTATACAAAGCAAACTTTTAATTTACTTTATCTTCCTGATGATGATTGTTAATCTATGATGCAGAATCAAATAACCAGTAACCAAAGACAGTAAATCAGAGCAGAAAGACAATCACACATAAGAACACAAGATATAAGGTGAAAACCACCTGTTGCAATTTGTCTCTATCTTTCTTTAATTAGAAACTTCTTTTACAATGTACTGGTGCAGTCCTTTACCAATACACAGACTGCAACCTGCAGAGAGCTACAACCCTCTCTCGTTCTCCAGCTTCTCCTGGAAGGGAGCTACAACCCCTTTAGCTCTTGCACTAGCCAAGATACTAGTACGTAGGTGCTGGCCTACATAAGGCTACAACCTTCTCTTTCTTCCAGGGACCACGTTTCATATTCTTTCAGACTGGATCCATGAACATCAATCAATCATCAAGAATTTCCTTTTCACCAATTAGATCTGAATCAAGTAGATACTTCTCTGACAGTTGTACCCAAAACATAGTACCAGAAACCACACACCAGAAAACAGAACCCAGAACACAACAACAATATACAGAAGCAGCTAGATCACAACTTAGAGTATATACGTTATTTCAACAGCCTGAAACTAGCGTGCTTATGCTTCTGCGTATGGAACAACCTACGTATACGCTTCTTTACTTCACGGAACTTGCGTGTATACGCGCCTTCACTTCACTGAACCCATCAATAGAACTTATCCTTCTTTTTACGCTAAGGTTCCTCCTTCATTCAGATCCAAATCTGCATCATAACCCAATTACCAATATACCAGCTCTAGCAATTTATCAGATCTTCGATAATAATTCAGATCAATATTTGCCACATGATCTCCCTCCTCTTTTATAGTCTTAGGCCTTCCTCAATACCATGATCCAAAACCATAACATTTCAATACCATGAACCCAAAACTAGGGATCAACACATCTGACGAGACGCCATGGTCCAAAACATAAGTTCAAACCCCAAGAACTAACTACCATGGACCAAAAGTATGATCCCCAACATATACGCGCTTTTGTAATGTATAACCTGCGCGTATATGCGTCTTCGTCTAGATGAACCTGCATATATGTCTTTTTCTTCTTTCTGAGTGCCTGAACTGAGATCTGTTACCAAGGAGAGTTGCCATCAAGGACAACACCTGCGCCATAGCTCTGAACCTGTGCCATAATGCCAACACCATACTCATTGAAGAAAGTTGCGATGGAAAAACAACACTATCGAATATCCCAACTTGTGCCCTCAAAAATACAAGAATTCTGAAGTTGCTAGATTCCCCAAAAAATGAACAAAGGAAGGGAACACCACTCTTTGTGTTCAATATACCAATTTTGTAAACAAATTTCAATGAACACAATTTCCCAAGTTGCATGCATCGTAAGAATATCTAGAACATCCATCCAGTTGGCTTGTGCAAATGGGCATTGTAAAAAAAGATGAACGGCATCTTCATCAATAGAGGCACACAAGATACATCTCTCAGGTCTATAAAAGCCATGTTTGCATAATTTTTCCCACATCATAATCTTATTCCACCAAAGTAAGCAACCAAAACCTTTGAATTTTAATGAACAGTGCCATTTCCATATTTTTTAAATAAACCTTAAGGAGTCACTCCTGTGTAAAATTGAAGTGATGTAATCATAAGCCTTCTATACAATAATTTTCCCATTTTTAATACAATAATCCCATTGAAGAGAGTGCAACCATTGTAAATAGTGGTGGAAGATTCAACCTTATTCTCAACCCAATTAAGTGGTGGGAGGCGAAGACCTCATCATCTAAAATTAATTTACACCAAGTCATAATAGCTAGCCAACTTATCCTTCAAAAAACTACCAGAACAAAGATAACTAAGGCGATAAGAAATAAGAGTTAACTAACCATCGAAGCCAACATCATATAAGATATAGATTAAAAATTAGAGAAACACTAGAAGTCACCAAGTGAAAGACTTATCATAGTCCCAAACATTCATGGCTAATTGTGCGCATCAAATTCTCTCCTATGAGAGTTAGAAAAATGTAGCAAATTTCAATAGTTACAAGTGTAGGTATAACAAACATACAAGCTTAGATAAAGACAATCAGGTGTATACATCAAGTATATCATTTTCATTACATAAAAGGTGGTCATCCTAAAATTTGATTTAAAAATTAAGAAGCAAAAAAAACGCTCATAGACAAGTGACTTGGTTGAATGTTGGATTGACTATTTCACTTCCAAATATTCAATGCAAAGATGTGTTATATTCCCCGTAATTTAACAATTATATTTTTTTTGCTTTCTATGTTATGGAAATTTTGATGATATTTTTGTAAATCTAAATAAAAACTATTAATATTTATAATTTTAGGTGTCTTAGAAATTTCAAACATTGTTTCTATAATATTTTTTGAAATTTTTTACCCAGATTCAAGCCACTTTTTAACTATTCATTTTTTAAATTTTTTTACCCAAATTCAAACCACATTTAACTATCCAAACAATTCCTCAACCTTCGTAAAAATTCCATTATTATATTCCATATTGTGGTGCATATAACAAGCACCGGCCATGAGTTTCTAATTTTCAAACTTTCCAGTATTGTGCAACCTATCAACCGCACTTATCTCACGCAATTAGCGGCTACAATAATGTCCGTGTAGGTTACGAAGGCATTCACTTTTTAGAGACGGTTTTGATTGTAAGGAAATTACACGATCGACTTGGAAAGGCTCCATTTATCACTCCGTTAAATTAATATTGAAATTTATTTTAATTTAAAATAATATTAAATTTTATTTTCTTATTATTAATGGTAAATAACTTGATTATACAAATTTAATGGCTGATAAATGTTGATATTAGTCAAAATAATTATGTGGTATTTGTAACATTTTTTCTTTCTCAATGTTACAATTTGGCATGGGTAATATTCCACTACAACCAGGTAAAAAAATAGCATATTTAATCTAACATTCTAAGTCAATTCATGGCTAAGTCATTTGAAAGCAATAGGAGGGTCTTTCCCTATTTAAAACGGGTTGTTAATTTTGGTATTAAATATGATAATGATTTTGATGTTGATTTGATAGATTATTCTGAAAATCTTGATGATAAATGATCAACTTTAGGATATGCATTCAACCTTGGATCCAATATTGTGTCATGGAGAGACAAGAAACAACCAACTATTTTTATATCATCAACTGAAGTTGAGTACAAAGCTTTGTATGTGCTATTTATGAAGCAATTTAGTTGACAAGGATACTTGAACAAATGGGAGAAACAAAAAATTGTAATGATTGTCAAATGTGATAATCAAATATCCATGAAACTGGCCAACAAATGTGTGTGCTAATGTTGAGATTCACTAACATTTTGTTAGGGAAAAGATGTAGTCTAAGGAAATTGAAATTGATTTAGTTTATTGTAATACCAATGAAAATGTGGTTGACATATTCACTAAAACGCAATGTTGAGACTCACTAACATTTTGTTAGGGAAAAGATGTAGTCTAAGGAAATTGAAATTGATTTAGTTTATTGTAATACCAATGAAAATGTGGTTGACATATTAGCAATGTTGAGACTCACTAACATTTTGTTAGGGAAAAGATGTAGTCTAAGGAAATTGAAATTGTTTTAGTTTATTGTAATACCAGTGAAAATGTGGTTGACATATTCACTAAGCCTCTTCGAAAGGAAAAGTTTGAAATATGTAGGAGTTTGTTAGGTGTGATAGAGAAAACACTTCTCCATTAAAGAAGATTCAAAATAATGGAGAAATGTTAGAATTCATTATTATTAAGATTTTTGTTATGCTTTGTAATTGTTTCACTAATATTATGTTTTAATTAGGTCTTAGATCCTATTTTTTAAGAGTTTCTTTAAACTCCTATGAAATTCTATAAAAATACTTGATTTATAGCATGATGAATGTGGAAACAAAGTGTAAAAACCCACACACACTGTGAGTGCTCTCTTACTTATAAGTTTTTTCTTATTTTTCCAAATACTTTGTTTTCCGTTTTCTTATTATTTAGATAAATATATTTTTAATCAAATTATGGTTTTTTATTCCAAATTCACAAACTAAAAACTAAATTTGTAATTCCAACCAATTATGTACATACAACAAATTATGGGCAAATTTAACTTGAAAATATGTCGAGAACACTTTCAAAAATTAAAACAAAAGTAAAACATTTAAACTATGGATGTCCAATGTGCACTTTTTAGGCATAAATTAAATCACAGGCGATACAAATCATATCAAAATTTGAAGATTTCATTGCCATTGAAAATATTTTTTAACTCGAGTTAAATGGAGGACGGATGGCCCGGTGCTTTATGACACGCTTTCCCTGACGGCTTGGGTTTCCCTTATTGTTGTCGATCCTTCGTTTGCAAGACTGATTGATTCTTTGTTTACAGGTTCCGTCGTCAAGCCATTTGTATGCAGTATTTGCAACTGGATCATGCATGAGTTAATGCCTTCCTGAAGTTAGAAGCCATTATTGCCTATCTAAATTTTTGAACCCTCATCTCTCCATTAATGGATCGTCGATCGTCTTGATTAAAAATCAACGATTTTCCCCACTGGTAACAAGACGATCGTTTTGATTAAAGATCAACGATTTTCCCCACTGGTAACAAGAACCTTGAAAGATCATAGTAAAAAGAACTCTGGTTATTAGTATAATGTCTTTTGTAGTCAAATAAGGTGGAGGAGTTGTCTGGAAAGTTATAGAAATTTTAGTTATATCTAGATAAAAATTTAGTAACGATTTTTGTAAATCTAAGTTATAGTTGTTAAACTTCAAAATTTTAAGTGTTTTAGATGTTTTTGATGGTGGTGAGTCCATTTTCACCATAAAAACACGATTGAAACACTACTTCTACAAGATTTTTTGAAATTTTTTTATCCAAATTCCTACTAGACAACTCCTAATCAGCTCGCAAACACACCAAGGACATGTATCTATGACTCGCACAGGGAACAGATGAATGACATGAATCGAAGCGTGTAGTATCTATCAGTCGGCCCTATCCGTCCGCATTAAGGAGAAATGATTAAAATTATATTTATGAAAAAACGTTTTCAATGCGATTCTAGATTTAGAATTAATATAAAGTTTTAATTGATTTAAGAAATCTAAATCATCAACTTAGGCCGAGCTTTCGTTGACTAAAATCGCCGGCGGCGCCGAAAGGTTACGGGCCCCACCTAACTGGACGGCCATCTTGGCATACTCACTGACCATCCGATCTGGAAGACACGTGAGCGGCCCCACCGCTGGATTACTATTTACCATAACAATTATTGGATATTGCATTCAATTTGTTTAATGCCTTCCATCTCACGTTTCAACAAATACGACAGCGTAACACACAAAGCAATGACTCTAGAACCTGCAGCCTTTTCCATGCCACATCACTTAAGAATCTAGGTTTAGTGTCCTTGTCAGCACAGGGAATATTAATATTATTTTGTGGCTATCTAATATCTATCTTTTTTCGGTTGGTCCAAAGGCTCTCAAATGGGCATGAACCGAGTTACGTCACTAGTATGGCAAATATGAAGGCAACCAATATTTTTTTGGGAGTTGTCTATAATGTGATTTTTTGGAGATTTTGGTGACGGAATCCGGCAGAAGAAATGAGGTTAAATCTTGATTTTTAGCAGTTAAAATGGTTTTTTAACTGCATATTTGGATTCAGCACCCTGAAAAATCCCTGGGACACTTTGATTGTGCAGAAACTAGCTATCAAACTTGGGTTTCCAATAAATTGCTGCCAGATTTTGACCGGAAAAATCCCCCGAAAAAGCTTTCAAAAAGTCTCATTATAGACAACTGCATTTTCTTGTCTACCTCGGCTTGTATATGCAGAGCAGTTAGATTTAAATAAGTATAAATATAATGGTGTGTATATATACGGTGATCGTATTAATGACTCTATAGATAGAGAAATAAGAAATACTCAATATGAAGGCTAGTCATTAAATAAATATTTAATATTATTTTAATACAAAAGGCTATATGAAATTAGATTAGAGTAGATTCATTTATTGGTCGGTGCCAGAGCTTAAATAGGATGCCAAAGCTCTCATTTTTAATAAATGCTTAAGAAGAGATGATGATAACAATTTGATATACACATTTAAAAATTAAACAAGGATAACTCTGAAGCAACTAGTCTTTGCCAATGAGTTGGGCATAAAATTTTAGGTTGCTTGAGCGATTTTGCAAGACCCCAACTTGCAAATTTTATTGTAGAAATAGCGGTAATGGTCGTTGAACTTGCAAATTTTGCAACAAAAATTGCAGTAATCCCAATTTACAAATTCTGTTGTAGAAATTGTGGTGATGGTTGTTGAACTTGCAAATTCTACCACTTGCATTCTTCGTCATCCGTCCAATGAATTTCCCATGATTATGTCTTAGCAAGGGTAATGCTGAAATTTACCCTTGATTGAATAAGAAATTTTAAATATGCAATGATTTTGTGTCATACATAATGTATGTGTTGGTAGGACATTCAACACAACAATATGTTTTTTTTGGGGAGAAAAAGAGGTGAAATACTCTAAAGAACAAATGATACACCGTCTTTTTCATCCAGCTAGAAAGCCTCTCCTATAAACCACGACACAACCTGTGAATTTTTTTATCCCTTTTAGTTGCAAAGGGATATAAAAAAGCGTAAACCATGATACAGTATGTGAATTATTTTATCCCTTATAGTTGAAGGGCAATATACAAAAGCAAAACACATCATGAGAATATAAAAAGAAAATTGTAAGGGTAATATACAAGAGCATAACACATCATGAGAATATAAAAAGCAAAACAACATTTTCAAGCAAGAGGCCCACCCAATGTCATAGTCCTGCTCTATCAGATCCTGGAGGTTTTCAGCCTCCAGGGAAAAAAATAAAAATAGTCAAGGTTGACAACTATAACACGTCATTGAGATAGCAATGACTTTGAAATTAGCTAAACCATTATCTAATAGATAAAACTCATTTCTAACATGAGAAGCCACAAAAAGGCATGTGATGCCACCATCCTCTTTACAACAAATCGCAGGTTAAGCTAGAGTTCTTCGTCCTTGTGTTGGACTACAAAAATTAAAGAAGCTTTTACACAGTTCCGTTTTTGTCATAGGCTTTGCATTTTTGGCTCTTCTCTTTGCGTTCTTCTTCATAAGCTTTTGTCACAGGCTTTCACAACATGTACCTCTCTTTACTAGACTGACTTACCTACCTTCTAGCTAATAATTTGAGGAGAAGAAAAGGTGACGAGGAGGCCAATTAATCTCTAGGACCAACTTTGAGGAGAAAAAATACCTGAGTTAGATAGCACTGCATATCCCGCAGATGAAATGGATGAGAATGAACCTGATATGACAGGGAAGCCTAAGCTAGAAGATAGGTGAGGTAGGTAAGTCCTCTCCTATTGCCTATAAGGTTCTCCAACCTAAACTCCCTCCCTAACTAATATAACTCCTTCCCCCACCTGAGTATAAAGAATCGAACTAGTGGTCAAACTGTCTCCCGACCGGTTCATATAGCCTCTTTCCATATAAGGCAGTTTCTCAATGCAGTATCTAAGGCTGGTTAATGAAAATGAACCAAGACTAGCTCTCTTCTTAGCTTTAGTCCCACGACCTCTAGACAGTACTAGTGAGTCTTGCCCTTCTTTCCTTAGCTTAAGTCCTACGAGTCACTACTATGAGTTATAGAGAAAATCACTACAAGCCCTATAAGAACTACTAGCTTTAGTCCCACTTTCCTATTCTGTGGAGATAATGTAGGTTTTAACATTGTACAAAAATTACCCGCATACAAATTCTAAAAACAGAAAATAAACAATGACGAGAACATAAAACATAGAAGGGATATACACAGAGATTTTCCCTTGGATCCCAAAACCAGAACTACCATATTGATTTTTCAATATGTTCCTTTCAATGTTACAATACATATATATACATATCGAAACATTCATAAACCCCAATCCATTAACCCTGGATTAGAACATACCCATAGTTCCCTTGACCGGATCTACAAAATACCATGGGAAAAAAACTAACATGCCCAAAACCATATGCAAAACATTTGCACAAAACCATATATAAGTTTTCCCACCTAATATAACGTCCAAAAAAATTCGTCAAGCACCACCCCAGACCCTATGCAAGGGGGTGATAGCCCCCTGAAACCCCCATATCGGGGGTTGCACCCCCTATGACCCTGTGCTATGCCCGACACCCAAACCATATGCAAGGGGGCTATCGCCCCATGAAACCCCCATATCAAGGGGTTGTGCCCCCTATGACCCCATGTTGTGCCCGACACAACAAACATGGGCACCTCCTGTGACCCCTATGACCCCGTGTTGCACCTGACACAACAAACAGGGGGAACCCCCTGTGACCCCCGCGCATGTAACTAGTTTTGTTTCATGGAAAAAGTATAACACAACCCAACAAATAAGTGCTTAATTAAGTCTCCATTATTTGAAAAAGAGTAGAGTTAAAGTGAGTAAATACTTTCTTACTTGCCTTAATCTTAAGAAGTAGAAAAAGAACTACTAGGTCAGTGTTAAGGCTTGGTTCCATGTCAAGGAGTTGATACAAGCTTTAGTATTGTGAGTTCCCTAGAGTAAGGTCTACCTACATTAGCTGAAGTCCAGCTCCATGGAGTTCAAGCTTTCCTTAAGTTGTATAGTGTACCAACCATAAGCAGTAAGTTCCTTAAGCCTTAGACTGTGCCAACCATAAGCTCCTTAAGCCTTATAGTGTGTTAACCATAAGCAGTGAGTTCCATAGCCTATTACTCAACTTGAGACTTCTAGGTCCATAGAAAGAAAAAAATAAGATTTAAATTCGTCTCTTATTAGTATAGAGCATAGAGCTATTCTTTTTGTGATTTTCTCTTTCTAACTAGATTTGTTATTGTTGTAATTCAATAGAAATGAGACTTATCATTGTAAGTGAACTTGAGCTTTAATGATAAGAAATAGAAATTATATCTAGATTGAAATCTCATAGTGAGTATTCTCTTTATGATGACTAACCCTTTTCTTTTTAGTGCCTTTGACAGGAAAATTAATAATAAGAAATCTCTCTAACTCTCAACCAACCCCGAACAACCCTTAGGCAAATGAATAAGCAAGCTCTCTAACTCTCTTTAGTCCAGTCCAACCAATTTTTGCAGTTCTAGCTCTAACAACTATTTAGCTGACGCCAAGCCATCACCAACTAGTTGCAGTGGCTCTTAGCTTTAGCTAAGTGGCTCATAAGAGCTCATAAGTGGTTCAACTGAAATGATATTTCTTTAAATGTTAAGATTCTCTTTAGCAAAGCTAAGTAGTGATAGTTGTTCAAAATCAATTCTCTTTCTCACTATTCCCCTAAGCTCCCAACAAAGAATAATCTTTTGGTTGTGTCCCTTGAGCTACCAAGAAGCATGCTTTCCAAGTTTCATTATTGTCAAAAGAAAGAGAAGAGAAATATTTATGTGCCTTAATCAATGAGTTTCATAGATATCAAGCCGCCCTTAGGTAGAGTAAAGAAATTAGCTTCTCTCTAGTGGTTCAGAAGTAGTTCAAACTCTTTATTCAATCTCTCTCTTTGATTAGTCGGAGTTGTTAGTGCTCTAATGACTGAACTCTCTGTAATAGCTAATCGTTCAATAAGACTTTTTCTCTTAACCCTTGATCTTAACCCAGCTAGCAGGCAAAACTGGCTACAATTTATACTGAAACTTGAAGCCCACCTCAAGCTACCAAACATTTCCAATAAAAATAATTGAAGCACCATATAAACTCAAGAAATTTTCCCACATGCCCCTGTGAAACTTGAAGCCCACCTCAAGCTACCATACATTTCCAATAAAAATAATTGAAACACCATAAAAACTAGAGAGATTTTAATTTTCCCACGTGCACTTATCAGCAAAGATGACTGCAATTCAAACAAACATGAATCTTTCACCCATGTTTGTGCCTCTAATTATAAACCAACATAACCTTATAACCTTACACACAATAAAAAGCTGACAAATACGCCATAAGAACTAGAGAAATTTTCCAGTATGTATGTATCTGTGGGCAAATGTGAGATTGAAACATGAAGCCCTCATGTCTGTGCCTTCAATTATAAAGTGGGTTACATGCACTACCAACCTGCCTACTAAACAATTCATTTTATTTATTCTTGTTTGATTTTTTTATTGGATTGTTATTGCATTAGGTATGAGATTTCTTTTATTTAATTGAATGAGTAAATAGTACACTGATATTTTTTATTTAATTGAATGAATAAAGAATACACCAATTTATATAAAGTACATATTAAAAGAATACCTGCAATCCTTAACTGAGTTGCATGCATTCTACGTGTTTATGCCATCGTTTTTCCAAATGCTATAAGAAACTTTAACAGATTCCCTTAGCATTGGCTCCTAGCCATGATTACAAGAAAGTACTTTGCCTACTTGCTCCTAGGCATAGCCTCCTCTGTATGATTCTTTTGCTCCTAGGCGTAGCCATGATTGTGTTTGTTTGGCTTCGTTATAAAAATGTTCATGGTTCTCCTAGTCACAACCATGGGCATGGTAGAGACTTGATTTAATTAACGAAACGGATGTTGTGGGCTATGTATTTGAAATCGTGGACAACTCTGTATTTGGAATGGTGGACAAAAAAACATAAATCCCTTCTAGCAATCTAAAGCCTCAGAGTTTTGGTAAGTTTTACATAAACTTTTTATGAATATGAATTATGGTTTATCGCATGAACTTAAAGTCAAAGAGATTTGGTTGAAAGGCCGAGCTGGAATGATAGTTAGCAATTTTGGCTCCTACCTCTTGTTTCTTTATTTTTTTAACCCATGTTCGCATTGGTGCTCAACCTATGTCTTGACCTTTTCCTTTAAAACCAAGTAATAGTTCTTTGTGTCGACATTGGGTGTTGTTGCTGCCTCTCTATACTTGGTGCTTTTATGGATATGTATTTAACCTCCCCTGTTGTCCATGATGACCATGTCTAGAGAGGTCAGCTGGTTCAATATAAACCATCCACCCAACTACTCTTATTGGATATTTGTATTGAACATTGCCAGAAGTATGGTGAAAATAAAAACTACTCGAATAAAATATTGATTCAAAAAATTCAAGTTCCCCTTCACATATTTTTCTTATCATAGAATTCTTGGAAAAAAAATAAGTGTGACTAAATATAAATCAATCTTGAAACCTTTTGGGTTATTAATTCTACATGTACTAGACTTCTGTATGAAAAGCTAAGTAGAGGACTTGTGTAGAAATATCAAGATAATACATCTAGTTACTCCATTTCTATGGAAGATATGAGTATTAGCATATTGTTTGCATACCGGACTATTCTGATGTATCTTTGAATAATTTTCAATGCAACAATCCAAGCCAAGTATATTTTCCAAGATCCGTTAAAGGATTAACCACTAACCTGATAAAAAAAATATACAATTTAAAACCCCTTAATTCTTACTATACCTTATATATAGGTTCCAGATAAATGGTTTTTGCAGATGTTATGAATATGACAAACATTTGATTCCCTACTTGCTACAGATTGCCTATTGAGGGTTTATAAGCCTAAGTTACAGACCACACAAACATCACAATTCAATTTACTTAAATATGAAAACAACTAGAAATATATGGCAACAAAAGTTTGAATTGTTAAAAACAAAGGTTTTTTCAATATTTCCTACATTAACCAAAACATGGAAAATTAAACTCGGACAAACAAAAAGAAAAAAATTCACCTGTACTCAAAGCACTTTATAAAGTGCTTCATGTGATCATTCATCTTCATTACAGTGAGCCAAAAAAATTGAGATCTCACTTTTCTCTATCTGCAACCTATTATTAAAGAATATGCTACCTCTGGTAAATTTGTTTAATATACTGATTGTTGCAAATTTTAATTGTTGTAAATTTTCATGCAATCCCATATACTGATTGTACAAAATTTTCGTGCAAGTGAAGCTCTAAAATGGTTGAGAAGGACACCATTTTCATGCGATTGAAGCTCTAAAATAGTTGATGGGGGAGACGGTGAGAATAAATGGTGAGATCAAATGGCACGTTGAAGGAGGAAATGAGAACAAGTATTAGATAAAATAGTTATAGGTGTCATATAGGTGGCAAAATAGTTCTCTATTAGTTCCATAGGTAGGTTGAAAACGGTAGAACTGTTTTGATGGCCTGAAAACATTGTATTATTGAAAACATAAATCTTATCCTAACTTTTGTAAGCCTATCTGCTTATCCTCTCCATAGCCAAAAGCAAGCAAGATACTATTAACATTAATTTTTTACAAATTAATGCTGAGTTGAATATGGCATTAATTCATTTTGTATTATTGCAATACAATACACAATACATCATTGGTTTTTACAGGTTTATCCTATGTATGGCTTCCATATGAGGCCAAATAAGATGGTGAAATAGTTCATTGGATAGAATTGGGAGGGATTAACAGAACTTTCATTAAAAAATAGAAATTTGCATCGGTTTTGTATCTCAGTAATCCCAACAACTAAAAATGATTACTATAGTCCCTAGCCCCAAAGGGGCAGCACTAATAATGGTTTGTTTTGTTGGCTCATAAGATTCTTCTTCTTTAATGTCTAATACCCTTATATTAAAGGGTTACATATGATTTAAAATTAACGTACTTTAAAATAATATATTTCATTGTTAAATTTAAAATAATTTAAAATTTGATAATATATATTTTAATAATGATTAAAAAAACAATTTAATATTAAATATTTTAATATTAATATAATATAAAATTATTTAAATTAAAAAAAAAATAATATATAAATAATAATAAAATAATAATAAATAAATAAAATTGCTTACATAGTATAAAATAGATAGTAATAGGGCGTTCTGTTGTGTGGGCAAAAATTTAGATTAGTATGACCTAAACCTAGTAATATTCAAACCACATGTTAATGATTCCACGTTCTGCTGTGTGGGCAAAAATTTAGATTAGCATGACCTAAACCTAGTAATATTCAAACCACATGTTAATGATTCCAGTCAACTTAAAGCTCACATTAAATAAAAATATTTATTATTTTAATTTCAACCTTCTAAAATCTATTTAGGAAAACATAATGTCTAACTTCTTAGTAGCCAGGAATAATAAAAAGAAATGTCTCTTGGATTCTAGTGATAAATTATACTCTTTGTCTAATCATGATACATTTGTAAATTTATTATCTAACTATGGCCAACATTTTTATAGGATTTATTGGTTAAGAGATAATGTGTAACCTCTTACTACTCGTAAACAACAAAATGAGTGTTTTCTTGGATTTTAGCGATAAATTATTCTCATCGCGTAATCAATAATCATGATAAATCTGTAAATTATAATTATATATAGAAAGGTGTATATTATTTGATTTAAATTAATATATTTATTATTAAATCTAAAATAATTTTAAATATATTAAAATACATTTTAAATTTAATGATAAACAATTTTTGTTATTTTAATTTCAAAGCTATAAGATCCGTTTTGGCAAGAAATCATTTGTAACTTAACCATAAACAATAAAATAAGTGGTTTTCTCCGAATTTTAGTTATAAAATTTTTAGATAATATATATAGATATATATATTAAAATCTCATATCTTCTAAAACTTTAGACTATATGAAAGGAAAATAAACATATTATTAGATATCATATCATATAGTTGTTGTAAATCTGTGTTCATTTAAAAGATTCTAATTCACTTTTCCATATATATGATGATGGTTAACGTCCACTGAGACCAAATTTTGGTTTATTAGACTTAAGGAAAAGGAATTATTTAGTTTGATTTAAGATTTTATTCCTATGCTCAAAAATCTTAGAGAGAAGTCTCCCGAGCGCACTATAATTTTGACATCGTAAAAGGCTAGGAAGGTCAATATTGCAACAAAGATTATGAAATTGAGATCTAATATGGTTGTATGTGGGGCACTCTAAGAGAAAGTGATTTACATCCTCAATGTTCATATTCTCATAGAGATGGCAGATCCTTTCCAACCATGGTGTTTTAAGAACTGCCCAACGACCGGTTTGACTATGGAGCTCATGGGAGTTCGTTCTAATCTTGGCTATATTAATTTTCTTCTTTGAACTAGTTAAAACCGAGAGATACTTTTGATCTTCTAGGGTGGGGTTGATGACCTCCTTATAATATCTTAATTTTCTTTTAGCTGCTAAATCTTTCTCACACCACATTTTTTTCTTTGAACTTAAAAGTAACAAGATTTTTAATGTTATTAATGTTTTGTAATGCAACATTCTCGTCAATCTCCCAATGGTTTAACCAGGCCCTCGTGTCTTTATACCAACCTCGTTTGAGCCTTAGGTGGTTTTGGCTAGAATTTAAAGCTAGCTTAGGAAGTCTATGGTCTCCTATGTTATTAAGTTTATGCTTGTACACTAGAAACCTAGTCATAGCTAGGCTCTCAATAGGGGAAAGATCCACTTCTATAAAGAGAATAGGATAGGGTGTATTGCTTTTGATTTTGAGATTATACGTTATAAAATGCTTTTGGATTTGCTCAATCTTTCTCCAGGATTCTCTAGAGACGCTGCAACCCCAAACCTCACATCCATATAAGATAACAGGAGTGAATAAAGTTTCAAAGAGGAACTTCTTTCTATCCCACATTACGAGGTTTGTCATGTTACAATTATTTTCAAGACCAAAATAAGCTTTCCAATCCCATTAATCATTTTCTCAATGCTATAGTTCGAGTTGAACTTATGATGTATATTGATTCCTAGGTACTTGTAAGAAGACACTTCCTCCAAGTTACTATTCTCATACATAGAATTAGCGTAAGTGTCCTTCTTAGATTTGATAATCATAACTTTTGTTTTGTCAGTGTTAACAGCCATACCCATGGTAAAGCAGAAATTCTTAAGAAGTCTAAGTTGCTTATCAAGATCAGATAGGCACCTTGCAAGAAGAACAATATCGTCAGCATAGAGAAGAAGGATGATGACTATCCCAGCTAAGATCGTGCCAGCACAGCCTGCTTCTTCTAAATAACCTTCTAGCTTGTCAATGTAAATGCCAAATAAGGTAGGGGAGGGGGCAAACTTGTTTAACTCCAATATTACATTCAATATCTTTCGACCACCCCTCATTGCTCTTTAACTTGGAAATTACAATCTCATATAACCTTATAGCAGCAGCTCTCAACTCGAAAGGAACCTTTAGCTCTTCTAATCTATTCCATAAATTGTTTCTAGGAATCGTATCGAAAGTCTTTCTAAAATCCACAAAGCAACAAAAGAGATTAGATTTATCATAGCAACATTCCTCCACAATGATTCTAAGCGTAATGATCCTAAGCATATATATTCATTTTGCCATATATATATATATATATATTCACTTTCCATTAAATTTATATATATAGCAAATACAAAATTATTTATATATAATTTAACCTAAACTTATATTTAAATATTAACCACAATAATGCGAAATACATTTCTTTAATGCATATTGCAAAAATTATGATTTGTGGATAAATCAAATTGTATCATAAATAGTTGTATAATAAAATGAAAAGTGAATATAATATATAATATATATTTGTAAATATAAATTATTTATATATAATTTAATCTAAATTTAATTATTTAAATTATTAATCACAATAATGCGAAAATACACTCTTCTTTTTCTTTTCTTTTTTTCTTTTTTTTTTTTTTATGTATACTGTAAAAATAGTTGATTTGTCGATAAATCAAATGGTATCATAAATAGTTGTATAATAAAATGAAATTGCAATTATTTTGTATAATAAAATGAAATTGTAATTATTTTGTGTAGATTTTTCATTTGAAATAAGGGTTATATAGTAGCTAGTGTTTGCTATTTAATTTAAATGTAACTAAATTAAAATAAAAGTATTAAATTCAAATTAACATTAAAGTTTAGAATTGGTGAAGAATCCAATCTGTTATTTATTTATAATTCATTTTATTTTTAATAATAAATCTATTTTACTTCATTGATTATAATTATAATAAATAATTATCTCATATAGATTTGATTTTTTGATTTTTATAAAAATATTATAATTTTTTGAATTACATAAATTTTGAATAAAAATATTAATAGATCAATAGATATAATTACCATGTTTATAATTTTATTATAAATTAGAAAACATTTCTAGCTAATAATTTATAATGATTAATCAATATAGATTATCAATATACTAAATAAATACCGATAAAATTTATGGGCTGATTTAATTTTCACATAAATACTATAAGTAAATATATAAATTCTTAATACTCTGTTATATTTTAATTCTATTAATTTATTCTATTTATTTTTATTTTATTTTCTCGATTTAAAATATTTTACATAAATACTATAAGTAAATACATAAATTCTTAATACTCTGACTTATTTTATTTTATAAATTTTTATTTATTTATTTTATAAATTTATTTTAATTTTATTTTTATTTTATAAATTTTATTTATTTATTTTTTTATTTTATTTCTCTGATTTAAAATATTTAAATTATATAGAGTTAGAGAGCCTCTCGACCCAATCACTATAATAATTTATATGAGAATTTGACCATTGAATTTCGCAAATCAACCCCATGTATAGTAATGTTCATTGCTCCAATAACGTCGCCACGCTGCGACAGAAAATAAGTTTCGGTAGAAAGCTGTTATGGCGGTTACGCTCTGCGCGACGGTGAGCTAAAACTAAAAGTCCAAAAAAAACATGGTGGCAGAGATATCCAGATCGCGGCCGAAAGCTCAGGTGATGCGCGGCAATTATCGCTGGGAAAGGTCAGTTACAAATTAACTATTAATCTACTTGTCCGTCGTCGCTGTCAAATGCTTTGGAGTCAATTGACATGAAGCAGCGATTTGCAAAGCTGGATTGTCAATTGCGATGACAATACATAACTTTTCCGTTCGCTAGTTCAGACAGAAACAGGAATGGCTATGGCTCATAAAATCCCCAAATCTCGCAACTAGCCCCATAATTTTTTTTTGGTTGCCCCTAAAGAATAAAAGCAAGACGCGAAGGAGCAACTCCGCTGCTATTTTCTTACGACAAAGGGGCCTTTCTTTACTCTTTAAAGCAACCGGCTAGGGATTCGATCAGGAAGATTCGTCTCTTTCAGCTATGTATCACGAAGAAAATGGTATGCATAAATTATTTTTGTTTTTTTTGTTTGTTTATTGTGTTTTTTGTTTGTGGTGTTTTTTATTAGATGGTTAAGATGGACTTTCAGGGTTGGAGGCATATAAGTGACATGTGTTGATTGAAGAGACATGGTAACTAGTTTACTATTTTCACATGTTAAAAAATATTTTAATTGAAATTTTAAAAAATATATATATTTTCAATGATTTAAATGATAATAAAATAGGTAGTTTTAGAAGAGGCATCAGATCTATAAAAAGAGAAAGAAAAGGCTATTGTCTGATATTTGGATTTAAGCATAGTCTTGTGAGATGTCCATCATATCTATGAAAAGAGAAGGCATTTTGGATTTAAGCATGGTCTTTTGTAAGAACCTCGTTAGTAGCCCATAACGAAAACCTCAAGTATGTTGTTGAGTGTTGGACAAAAACTCGAAGAGACTTCATCAAAGAGTTTCATAGAGCTTCAATGATATTGGAGTAAGGACCATTCAAGTCTTCCATTGAGCTTCATCATTTTATTTTTTTTTATTTTTTTAGTTGATTCACTCCCAACTTGAGGGAGAAACTATTGTTAAAGGGAGATTGTAGCCATTGTGGAGATTTGAGAGATTAGGATCGGCATAGCAGCAGAATATTTGGAGGTTCCCTCAGCTATCTTATTTTCTATTTTGTTTTAGATATTTCTAGTTGTACTTTATTTATTATAATAAATAAAGTGAAATTATTCCTTTGTGACGTTATTCGAGTTTTTGGGTTTACTTCTGTAAATTATCAATGTAGTTAGTGTAATTTATCGATTTGCCAAAATAGGGTTGGTTTTTTTTTTTTTTTTTTTTTTCAGGAGAAAAAAAGCATGATATACTATATTGAGTAAATATAAAATCAAATGTACATGTATGTATGGTCCACATTTAGTACATATTCTTTGTATCACATCAGTTATATATAGATCTGTCATATAAAAGACAAATATGAGATTGTGTAAACAGCAGTGTGTGTGAGTCATATAAGAGTATATGGCCTCAGATAGTCTAATATGGTGAAAAGGGGTGGATATCAAAAAACAGTCATATTCAAACAGACCCATATATCATGTGCCATGTAGCCATGATATTGTCCAAAATGAAAGAGATAGGCATATGGGAGTCATTGAAGATTCGTGAATTCCGCCATTTCCATGCAGTCCATAGAAATATGAGGATGAGAAAACGTCGATTCCCATTTTGTCTGCTCCACCATAAGAGAGCTGCACGTGGAGAGTCAAAAACAGTCAGTGGAAAATCAAAAGAGTTTGCCAGTACATACCAGATCCGCAGTGTGGATGGGCATTTGAAAAACATGTGTAGGTTGGTCTCTTCATCTGATTCACACATAGAACATCTGTTGGGGCCGTGCCATGAACGTTTCCTGAGATTGTCCCAAGAGAGATTCTTATTGTGGAAGACCAACCACACAAAATGAATATACTTAAGAGGACATCTCGCCTTCCAAAAAACTAAAGGAAAATGCGGAGGAGAAATCGGAGATCTGAAACTGATCATATATGAATATATGTCTCTGACATTCACAGGCCTCCGATTACTGCAAATAGTCCATATGAGGTGATCAACAGGGCCATGACGATGGAAGCCTCCCCGGGATAATGAGTCCTTGATCGATATCCAGTTTCCATCCAATATGTCCAGCAAGTTGAGAGCATGACCATCCTTCCAGATAGGTGTTGAGCCACGCCATTCTGTGATGAGTTTGTCCCAAGTGAAAATACCCTGCCGTTGTAGATGAGAGATGAGGTCCCTTGGAATGTGTAAGTCACCAAGACCACATATGATGGGGTCGATGCCGATGAAGACACTACTGCCAGTATATATCCGCCATCGTAAACGAGACAAGAAAAAAGTTTCTATCTTCCTCATGCTGAGCCATATGGTTGATCCATTCAGTGGCCCAATGACCCCATGCCTATACCAATATTCAATATTCCTGCCCTTCATGTATTTCTGTCAAATGAGATTGCTCCATGGGTTGCAGCCGAAGATGCCTCTCCACAAAGTGCGGCATAATAGCGCGCATCCAAAAAGTCGAAGGTCCTTGATGCCCCATCCGCCTTGTTGTTTTGGTAAAGATATATCCTTCATTTTTGCAAGATGGAATTTTTTGTGAGCGGACGAGCCTCCCCAAATGAAGTTTGCAGAGATCTTGTTGAGACGTTGAATGATGCTTGAGGGAAAATAGAACAAATGTGCCCAATACACAGAGAGCTGAGACAAAACCGCCGTGACTAGTATCACCCTACCAGCCAGAGATAGTGTCCAGAATTCCCATGATGATATTTTTTTATAATATCGCTCAATCAGCCATTCCCAGTCTTTGGCCGAATATTTATTTGTTTTAAGTTGGAATTCGAGATAAGTAATGCCATTCTAGATCGGACATGTGAGAACACCAAACATGTCAGCAATTCTATTAATCAGTGCCATGTCTGCTCCATTATAGTATAAAATAGATTTGGTCTTGTTGATAACAAGGCCCGTGGCCTTTTGAAAATTGTTGAGGATGTCAAAAAGGCAGTCCCATGATGATAGGTGTAACATGGTGCATAGAAGGACATCATCCACGAACAGATTGTGTGATAAAGATATGTGCCTGCTAATCTTGATGGGAATGTATCGATGTTCATCCACCGCCTTGTTGATGTGTAAACTGAGTGTGTTCATGGCTAAGATAAATATAATAGGAGCAAGAGGGCAACCTTGGCAGAGTCCCCTTTCAGCGCGGAAGTAAGGAGATGGTATGCCATTAATATTAATTGCATAGTTAACATCTTCGATACAAGCCATGATCCAGTTGATCATCTCAACCCGTAGCCCAATCCTAGCCAATAGACATCTGATGAAGCCCCAGTCTATACAGTCGTATGCCTTTTGTAGATCAATTTTGAGAACAGTCGTGTCAATACTCTTGGAGAACATGGAGAAGATACATTCCTGTGTATAAGCCACTGCGTCCAAAATGTTCTGTCCCTTTAGAAAAGCATGTTGGTCCTTTGATAAATGAGTGGCCAAGGTGCCCTTAATGCGCTCCGCGATGATCTTTGAAATGATCTTGAATGAAATATTGCACAAGGAGATCGGTCGGAAGTCTGAAAAGGATTCCGCATCTCTCTTCTTTGGGATGAGGGCAATCAAAGTGGATGAAGTGTGAGGATGAATGCACCCAGAGATGCGAGATTCCTGAATCATCTAGATGAGGTCATATTTGATAATGTCAAAGAAATGTATAAAGAATTCTATGGTCTAGCCGTCAGGGCCAGGACATTTATCTTTGCTAAAAGCCTTAAGGATCCCATGGAGCTCGTCCTCAGTAATCGGCTGGAAGATAGAGTCGTTAATGTCATCATCAAACATAGTGGGAAATAATTCAATACCCCATAAAATGTCACGAATGGCGCAGCCCATGCCCCGACTGTATTGATTATTAAATTGTTTGAGGGCAGCATCAGTGATATCCTGTTGAGAGTAGAAAAAACCCCCATTTCCATCACAGATTCTCCAAATAGCATTCATCTCTCGTCTGTGGTTTGCATATTTGTGGAAAAATTTAGTATTCCGATCTCCCTCCCTGAGCCATAACGCTCTACTCTTGAGACGCCATGAGGATTCCTCCTTCTTTAAGAGTTGTATCTTGAGACGAGATAGCTCAGAAATCTGGCATCTGATACCAAAAGAAAGAGAATTTGGATCATTGGAGGAGTAAATGTGATCTAGCTCATGTTGAGTCTTCTGCAAGGATAATCGGTCACGCTTCCTTTTGTCCATTTTCCATGACTTAACTTTAGATCGGATGTAGGACATCCGATCTCTAAAAGGGGGGGGAGATGAAGATAAGTTGAAAACAGAGGCATTCCATGCATCAGTAACAACGTGGATTAAACCCGGATCATCCAAGAATGTTCTATCAAATTTGAAAGGATAATGTTGACGGAAAGACCTGTGCCGCCATTGAATATAAACGGGCCGATGGTCGGATATGGAGTCATTACCAATGGAGAGAAAAGGCATACCCATAGAATCTAGAATATCCGCGTGAATGATAACACGGTCAATACGCTTAGCAATATAGGCACAACTGGACCGGTCGTTGTCCCATGAATGAGTCAGAACCGATGGAGCAACATCAATGAGATTCCTGTTCAATAGATGGTTCCTTAAGAAATCAGCAAGCGGGTCCATTTTCCTGCCACCACCCCAAACTTCGTCAGGACAGAGGGTGAAATTCATATCCCCCACAATCATCATACGCCGGATCTCACATAGATCCGATGAAAAGAAACGGTCCCAGAAAGGATATCTATGCACATATGGGGTATATGTATTAAGAATATGAATGGGGAGGCGGTGCCCCCGGAATGTAGTGGAAATCATAATGCCTGCAAAACATTTATAGGCATTGGCATGAATCCAAAGGGGATTCCACAAGACAGCGAGCCCTCCAGAATGGCCACATGCATCAATGGCCACCATATACCATGATGGGAACATCTTCCGGAAGTATGAAATGGATGAATGTCTGTCATGCATAGTTTCTTGAATAAGAATGATTTTCGGACGAGTAGAGAAAAAAATATGTTTTAGTGCAAGATATTTTGGGCCAGCACCGAGCCCCCGTATGTTCATGGAAACAATGTCCATCATGAAATAGATGGTCCAGCCGCATCTGCTCTAAGAGGCTGAGTCTGAGGAGAAGACATATCAAAAATCGGGACGTCGACCAGAGATAAAGACCGAACCCCATGCTCAGGACATTGTGATCTACCGCGAAAGTGGTGAGAGCCACCCCTGGATGTCTTCCGGACAGTGATATTCCTGCCAGATGCCGGACTGATAATGGGAGAGGCATGTCCAAGAGGCTTGTGGATAGTAAGGGGCTCAAGTTCCACAGATTTATGATGGAGAAGGAGGTCAATGTCGCTGTCAAAGAGATTGGCGGGTGATGAAGAGGGAGAATTAGCAGGAGTAACCGCAGAGATGGGTTCCTTCCCTTTTGATGACAGAGGATGGGTAGATCGAGGGGGGAGGAGGAAGATATGAAGATGGGAAGAGAACCCTTGGAGATATCTCCAATCGGAATAGGAGAGGGAGATCGGATGGCAGGGTTATCTTTAGGCTCAGGAATAGTGGCACAAGGATGGAAGGATGAGCGTGTCTGGGGGAGATTGACCCAAGCCAGATCAGATCCAACAGGTGAAATGGATGGTCGTCCATTAGAAGGACAAGGAGATAAGGAAGGAGGATGATGAGGGGCAGGAGGAGGCTGAGTGAAGAATGTATCAGAGTCGGAAGGGTGGCGGCGAGAAGATTTCCTCTGATGTGGGAGACAGCGTCTGTGGGCATCTTTCCTGGGGCACTTATCAATGAGATGCCCAGTCTTGTGGCAGGTAGCACAGCGGAAAGGAATGCCCCAGAAGTCCAGACGTTGGGAGATCTGCATGCCTCGCCAAGAGATGTCAATATGCTCCGGATATCCACCACTGTAAGCCCAATCAATAAGGATCCAAGCGATCCTTTTGTCTTTTTCGCCAATACACCACGGGTCAACATAAACAAATAGGCCAATAGAATTACCAATAATCTCCAAAATCTCTTTGGACCACATTTCCAAAGGAAGGTTCGGGAGTTTAACCCAAATCAGGTTATGGGATGGCATGTTCTTCAAAGGGTCATATCCAATGAACCATCGATGGAGGGCAAGGAAACTCCTCTTGTAAACCCAAGGACCTCGAAGAATGACATCAGCATCGGCAGCATCAAGAAAATGAAAGCAATACCAGTCCTTCATGAGATGGGAAATGATAGGCGTGTAACCAATCACAGGCTTCCAATGGACAGCAATCCATTTCCGCATCTCCTCGTCGCACATTTCCGGGAAATGCCAGCGACCGATGAGGGCAAATTTCTGTAAACTGTCAATCCGCTCAGCAAGGTGAGGGTTGTCCAAGTCAATAGCAGGAGGGGGCCCGAAGACTTAGCCGGAATGCGAGATTTGTTGTAGGTCTTATGTGAGCCAGCATCCATGCGGGAAGGTCGAATCCGTGAAACATCAGCGTCGTGGCCAGCAAAGGACTCGTGGAAGGACTGGTGAATAGTAGAACGGTCCATGGTAGATCGTTCATTCGACATGTGGCGGTATGGGACCCGTGACTTCTCAGCAAGAATAGTGGCCCGAATCATCACCTCCGTGGCAGATGAGTCGGATGCCGCAGCCATAAATAGATAAGAGATGGCAGTTGAAAGAAAGAATGACCAGAGTAGATGAAAAAACAGAGGTAACGTTCAAATAGAGATGTACCGACTGACAATGAGTGACATATATGCAGGGCCAGAAAAATGACTGCGATGTAAACCTGGATGCAAAAGAGCCTGGATATATTCAGCCGTATGGGAATGAGTACGGCGACGAAGACTCGAGAAGGATAAAGAAACCGGGATCAGTCAAAAAAGACAAGTGACGAGGCATAAAAGGACAAGAAGACATACAAAAAATAGGTAAGATGACGTATATCGCCGGCATATAGCCCATATAAGGAAGAAAAAGTCAGATGAGTACATCTCCGATCCCCAAATGGACAGAAAGAAGTTGTCCAAAGCAATCCCATGAGATCGAATCATTAATAAGCCAACATGGAAAAATGAGCGATCATCGGAAAATGATGGGTCGATGCCAGAAAAAAGATCGGAAAGATGGAAGTCTTCGTCCAAGGCCAAGGAGGAGAAGAGCTGAAGGAAGCCGAAGATGGCTCCCTATGTTGAAGAATCCCCGTGACAATCAAGGCAGCAACAATATATGGTGAAAATGCACCACCATGACCCAATTCTGAAACGGATATCAGGGCAGGGCTTGTATATACGGACTAAACCTTTCAGATTTTGGAAAAGTTCAGATAGCATAATAACATATGAAATGTAGGCACCTCCAGACGGTAAAAATGAGAACGAGACTTACAAATATTGCAACAAGAAGGGATAGTATTCTAAAAGCCAATATGAGAACATGAAACCAGATAGAAATCCACAGCATGAAAGAACAGCCGAGGAAAATCATATTAAGAAAAGTATATATATATATATATCTATTCATGGAACTATCAACCCATCAAACGTCATCATAAAATGAACCAGATATAGAAAAACCTATATTAAAAACCGTAGAAGGATAACAGAGATGTGTGCGTACCTGGGAAACGACACAGCGAGGGAGATAATAGCAAAACCGCCAGCAAAAAACCAGTCAGGAGGAGGAGGAGAGGTATTATAGCAAATAGCAAGAGTCTCTGAGGGAAAAAAGAGTATGAAGCGCAGCAGGCACAGAGATGTGGCCCTGCGCCAGACGGCGCAAGGATGTAAACGAAAAAACGTAAGTCTGAGTGAAGAGGCGATATATAAGGAGGATAGAGTTAAGGAAGGAGTAAGAAATGTGTCACAAAAGGGTGTTGCATGCAGATGAAGCGGCCGCAGGGAGCCACGTTACGGAGGCAGATAGCAGCACCAAGTGAATGAGTGTCTGACCTTCAACAATAGTTATTTCAAATTGTTGAATTATTTGAGCGAAACTTTATTATAACTATTTCAAATTGTTGAATTATTTGAGTCAAACTGTGTCATGTGTTTTCCTGAGGGATGAAGAGAACCGAGTCACTTTTATTTGGTCGTTGGACGAGTCATTGCTTGTTGGGAATATTATTTTCCACAGAGTCTGGTTTTAACAATACTGTTTGGCCAGGAATTAAATTTTATAAATCCCAATATCAAAAGGGGCCAACTCATATACTTTGTTAAAGCCCTAAATTTTTATAAGGGGGGCATGCTTTAATTCAAATCCCGTTACAATGTTATAAAGAGCCATGAGCTAAACCTTGGGCCAATTATTGAATAAAATCCCAAAACTATTTGTTTTTGGAGCCGAATTGATTTTGTGATGACATTTTTTTTATTATGAAGCGTCCATTATTTGTTTGCAAGGAGCCACCAGTTGAAATTAAAATGAGAAATTGTTGTGCTAGGTCTGGTACAGTTTACAAGAAGATGAAGTTTTTATCTCATCAAAAGATCGATTACTCTTGAAGGAGACCGCATATCTTCTCCAGAATTTCAAGTGCCATCAAGATATCATTTCCAGAATTCTGTTAATCAAAATTCAAACTTAATCTAAAGGGGAGATAAAGGTCGATTTCTCCTGGAAGAAGGAAGTTATCTATTGACCCAAATCTCGCTCCTCAAATGGAAGTCATTACGAAGACCATGTACCATTTGCTGTTGGACATGGGTGCTGTGATCACTGTGGGTCGAGTTAGCAAAAGGGTCAGAAGTGCAAAGACCACTGTTTTCAATCTAGAGCCCAATAAGTTTATTCCCTGCTTGTTGTGTCAGCACTCTATAATTCTACGGTTATAGTGGGTCATTTACACTAGCATGGCAATACCTACTCGAGTGATGCACTGCTGAAATCACATTGGAATTCGGCCAATACTATAAGGAACTTCTTGTTGATATACCAGATTTTCTCTATTTGAGATACCACTATCATTTAATTTTGAATTCATATTCCCTGCTTTCGTAGCAGCAAAATTTGCATTTATGGGTACATTATCAGTTAGTTTATAACATTATGGAGTGTTATTGTATCAAGGAAAAATTCATTGTGTATGAAAAATAAACCTACAACAGTGAAAATACAAACTGCTTGACAAAAAGGGATCACAAAACGTAGAAAGAGAAACAATGGCATCATTATCATAGATGTTCTTGTCAACATGGAGGAACTCACTTCTAAATAAATTGAAAAGATTAAACAGTGCATAAACTAGTTCCTTGAAACATCTTGCACCCAAACAGAACAATAGACCCTTCTCCAGGAAGGTGCATAAGTTTCTCTAACAAGGCATATGAGGGACTTACAAAAGGAAAAAGAAGTGGGGAATTGGCTTTTCATACTTGGGTCAGACTTAAAGGTTGGAAGATTAGGAGATGACCTCACATTGGAAGAGCTGGAATTCTATCTTTCTAAGGTGAATCAATCTGATTGGAGTTTAAATTGGGCATTGGAGCCAGCTATGCTTGCATTGGTACAAGCCATATTCTTGGAGAATCGAGGTGAAAAATCCAAGCTCATCATCACATCTTGTTTTAGCGATATTCTGAGGATAGTAGCACCCTTTCGTCCTTATAATGATGACATCATGAAGATGGTCTGTCAATTGATTGTAGAGTGTTATTCAGGATTGCATGACACCCAGAGCTCAAACTTTGATAGAAGGCTCACAATCTTAGACACCATGGTTAAAACCAGATCATAGTCATGCTTGATCCATAACAGGATGATCTGATCTTTCAGAGGTGTCAATTCTTCTTCACCAACATCAAAGGGCATCACCCTGAGGAGGTAAAAGCAAATGTGCAAAATATTTTATCTTCATTATTAATTAAAGGTGACATCATTCGCAAACAAATGCAGGCCAAATTATTAGCCATTTGGAGGAAGACACAAGTTGTGTCACCAACTTCATATGAGCTAGCCAAAGGGGTGGTTGAGAAAAATATGAGGTTCTTCAGAAGACAACTAACCCAGGAGGAGTTATGGAGAATTTGAGGTGAACAACCATGCAACAAGAAATTAATGAGTTGAGAAGAAAGGGTCTTTGCTTCATCTAGAAGGAACCTTGGGGACCTAACCATTTGTGCAAGAGTGACACCGAGGATATGACATAGGTAAAATAAGAGAAGGTTCCTTCTGCCTTTCAGGATGAGGATTATTCTTTTATAGTTAAGTCCATGGGTTCTTACAAGGACACCTCTAACACGCATGAGTAGTCATGGTTAGTTGTTGACAGGAGCTCAGAGATGCAATCATATTTGGAAGAGAAGATTGATGAGCAACAACTTGTTCTCATTCAGTATGATCAACACATAATGGAGCACGGTGTGCACGATGGGTCATCTTTGGAGAGTCAGCTAGTGGCTCATGTTGGGCCCATGATGAAGGAGGATGAGTAGACATCCTTGGGGCCATCCATTGATGAGGAATAGAAAAATGTATAGACAACCACCAAGGAGGTAGTATTTGCAAACATTATTCACTAGGAGGCATTAGGACTTGACGGGATAATTTTGCAAGTGACGAGAGGACTGATGGAGCATGGAGTTTTTAGTTAGATGAGGGAGGCTCTTTTGGAGATAGTGGTGCATACATATTTGGGTTTATCCATTGATGAGGTGCAGGTAGATGTAGTGGTAGCAAGAAAGGTTGTAGTATTTCTAGGTAGAAACCCTCTCCAGGAGTACAAATACAAGGCATGCAACACGAGTTGCCCACTTATAGGGAGAGAGGAATGGATTCATAGGCATATCTAGTTGACTAGTTGGGCATAGCTACATGATTTGAGCAAGGCACAACACAGTGACTCATACCATATACATGTTCACATGCATCTGATCCTTCGCACAGGATGGATTAGCGGGAGATCATGAGTTGGTATCCTGTTGGTAGCACGATATTCTCAACTGGGAGCATAACTGATTTGAATTGGATCATTATATTGTTTTTCTTCCATATCGATGCATTTGGAGTGGAAAAAGTGGAGGAATAATCTCACGGGACCATCTTTACCGGCAAGATCCAGTTTGGCGAAACGGGGTCTGAAACCTTCTCGAAGCGTTTTGAGACATCAAATAATGTTTTTTGGAGGTAAAAATTTTCCGCTTTAGCACCGTACTTTTTCATTCTATTATGCACACATCAACCTTTCCAACAGCACAAGAAGTGCATTAATCGAAGTCCGTATGCAAAAGTTGTGCCACTTAGAATTTGACCTTCCTATTTTCACACTTTTAGTTCGGGAGGATGCCACACCAACCTCCATTATTCAGGGAAAAGGGGCTAGCCATATGTTTTTTTATGTAAGATACTCTAGAAGAGTCTATTTTGTAGCTCTACTTAAGAGTTGTTGTAGTCATACTTAACCACTAGTAGACTATCAGGTTGTGTTATAATTGGGCCACTAAAAGGAAGATGTATTCCATTCTTTCGAGAGCATTTTGTTCCATACCTGAGCAAAGATAGCCATGAGAGATAGGAGGTAGAGCATACAGAGAGTAGTTGTGCATTGTAGTAGTCCATTGGCCACATACATTACTTCTTTGTACTTGCAGCCATATTTCTAGATATAGAAAGAGGGCGAAGCGACTTCACCTTTTAGTTGGGTTTTCTCCTGAAAGGGTTTCCCAGGGAGCATATCTTGTGTCTTATATGAGTGTGATTATTTTTCCATTTTCTACTTTTCTATATAACTTCTATTCGCATACATGCACTAATTATAGTTAAATCTACAGATTTTAAAGTTTAATAAACTGTAATGTATAATTTTTAGAGTTTTAATATAATATTATTAGATTTGATGTGACGAACTGTCCAACGGAATATCCATGGCAGTTTATGGATCAATAATGCAGCGGAGACCTTTAGACATGACAAGTACTACATGCTCCAATTGGCGGTGGGAGGCAGGCCAACAACTTTCCAACATTTCAAGCATGCATCTACATAGTGGGACTGACCTTGGCCTATGCCAAGGGTTGGAGTAGAGAGAGGTAATGAGTTGGTATGTGGTTGATGGAGCAACATTCATAGTTGAAGCTATAACACATCAAGAGCCATGGAACATAAATGCTTGTTCTTGGTGGCATTAGGATGCAAGAGGATTTATTGATGAGAGGTGCAGCTAGAGATTGGTCTGGGATCCTGACATTAAGGGGTTTATTCATGGTGGGTTGACACAAAGGCATAGCATCACCTAGTGGTTTATATGGAATCTGGGCATTGGGTCTTAGTTACAATGGGCCCCCAAACTGGTCCACATCTTTGGATTACCTGAGGGTAAGCAATCTTGGGGTGAGAGGATTTGTGATGGTATTTTTTCTGGTGTTTCTTATGGCATGGTCAGGATGGACTTTCAGAGTTGGAGGTAGATAGGTCACAAGTGTAGGTTTACTTCATCAGGCGGGCCCAAGGGATTTTGGAGATGTTTTATGGGCTCTGAAGGAGTTCACTTGCCATACTCCATCATCAAGATTGATTTGCCACATCTTTCTTCTTGTTCCATTGCATTATGATAATTCCCATAAATTGGGGTTATTATGGTGTCTAACTCAATTAATTATACTTAAGGTGGCATTTTGAGAGGAATACTTGATAGAACACCTTACTGTAATAGCGCATTGGAATTGGAATAAGAAGATCTATAGGATGGGGTGGTTAGATTTGGTTTTCAGTAGCATGAGGATGCATGGTGGCCAATTTACTATTTTCCCACATTAAAAAGATATTTTAGTTGAAATAAAATGAGAGAAATAAATGATTAAAATAATAATAAAATAGGAGGTTCTAGAGGGGTCCATGATATCTATAAAAAGAGGAGGAGGCCATTACACGACATCTTGGATTTGAACATAGTCTTGCGTGAGAGGTTTAAGGACTTGGTTCTCTTGGATTTAAGCATGGTGAGACTTGATAACCTGGTTCTCTACCTCAGTAGCCCCAGGACAGAAACCCTCGGGTATGTTATTGAGTGTTGTACGAGAGCCCAACAATTCTTAAGGAGATTTCATCCAAGAGTTTCATAGAGCTTTAGTGATATTGGAGTGAGGACCATTCAGGTCCTCAATTGGAGATTCATTGTTTTTTTTAATTGATTAAGTGGCAATTGTTGTTATAGAGAGATTGCAACCGTTGTGGAGATTTGAGAGATTGGGATCAGCATAGAAATTTGGAGGTCCCCCTTAATTATCTTCTCTTCTATTTTGTCTCAAATATTTTTTTTTTTTTTTTTCAGGGTGAAAAAAGCAAGATTGTATTATATAAGATATATAAACAGAGAGATCAATACATTTGCATGTAATTCTGTATATGGCCATATTATAGGTCTGAACCACTTGAAGGACTAAATAAGATGGGAAGCATAATCCTAGCAAAAAGACAAAAATTCTCCAAAAGAAACGACAGACCACAGGGTTGTCAGCTAGCAGCAAAAATTTACATTTCTCATAGAGACGTCAATAGGAGAAAATTTTCAGAGGATGGGAAGCACTCAATAGTAAAATCACATTATACTTCAGTCATTCATATACAATATTCGGAGGTACCATAGGACAAAAGGAGAAATAAAAAACAGTGCATACCTGAGCTTCAATTTATATGAAATTAGAAATATCGAAGGGAAAATTCCTGGATAGTGAAGATTTCCCCTTTAGATGTTACCTTCTTAAACCAAAAGCCTGGATCTGATTGAAGACCCTCCTTTGACAAAAAGTCTGCTTGCTGGTTCTGAGTCCTATTGATATGGTGAATAGTACATCCTTCCATCCTCCTCCAGAAAAAACATGATCCTGTCCATCCATCCTACAAAGTGAGGCTTGTAGATGTTATTTTTCCTTGATACATAATCCACCATTACTTTGGAGTCTCCAAAAATTGAGACAGCCTAAATGTTTAGAAAAGAACAAAAATTTAGAAGGCTAGCAAGAGCCATCGCCTCAGCTTTACTGTTGGAGCCCATTCCCCCATTCCAATGGATGAGATATTGAACATTTTCATTCATAATAATGTGCACTCTGTAGCCAGAGGAACCTTTTTGTTCGGCTCCGTCAAAATACGCTCTTGGGAACATAGAGTGAGCCTATGCATGTTCTTTACGAACCTCCTTTTTTTGCTTGTGAGGCTTTACCAGTAAAGAATCATAGATTGATGCAATATTAGATAAGGTTTCCAAGAAAGGCACTTCTCTATTATTGAAAATAACATTGTTTCTCCATTTCCAAATGCTACAGAGAGAGATAATAATCAATGGCCTCCAGGATTCCTTCTGTCCACTCCACCACAGAAACGCTTCTTTTATGGAAGCATGTGAAATATGTGGGATTCCATACAAAATTTCCTGGGATTGCCACAATTGCTAAATTCTTTGGCAATTTAAAAACATGTGGCAGTGGGATTCCTTCTGTCCACTCCACCACAGAAACGCTTATTTTATGGAAGCATGTGAAATATGTGGGATTCCATACAAAATTTCCAGGGATTGCCACAATTGCTAAATTCTTTGGCAATTTAAAAACATGTGGCAGTGAGATTCCTTCTGTCCACTCCACCACAAAAACGCTTCTTTTATGGAAGCATGTGAAATATGTGGGATTCCATACAAAATTTCCAGGGATTGCCACAATTGCTAAATTCTTTGGCAATTTAAAAACATGTGGCAGTGGTTTTCCTCGGCTGATTTGCATATTAAGCAAATACTTGGCCCTTGCCATCCCCGCTTTTCTAAGTTTTCCCAAAATAATTTTTTGTTGTGGAAAGTCAACCATGAAAAATAAATCATTTTGGAAAGACATCCCAATTTCCAAAGTCAATTGGGAATATAGCACTGGGTGAAGCATCCTTTTAACCAATCATATTCTGATAAATATCTTTAACACAAACCAGGTTAATACCTTTTGAATTCTTCCATATCATAATAAATAACGCTAAATCATTCCTTGTACTAAATTTTCTAATGTTATTTAAGTTTATGGGTTTATCAATGTAGTTGTCGTATTTTATCAATTTGCCAAAGTAGTCGTGCTTGTAAAATTTCTGGATTCCTATTTACTGTGCATTCTGGTGTAGTTTTGGGGGACAACATTAACAACAATTGTAAGTGGAGTTTAATTGTGCATTCTGGTGTAATTTTGCGGGACAATATTAACAACAATTGTAACTGGAGTTCAATTTCAGGTTGGCAACCTCTAGAAATCTGAATGTGTTTTCCACGTGTGCATAGCATAGAAAGGTGAATCGGGATCGTAGTTGTCTTGTATTTAATTTATTAGGTAATTTTAATTCTTCTCGGTTAGTGATTCATTTCTGATGTTTTTAGAACCGTGAGAACTCTATATTTATGATGTTATGCGTTTAGTTTTTTATTTATTTTATAAGTTTTATAATTACATAACATTTCAAAAATTATTTTCCTTTTTCTATCCTCAAGTATTTTATTTTCTATTTTTTTTTATTTGATATCAATCCATTCATTATAATTTGAGTAAATATCTTAAAATTCTTTCCATCCTATTTATTATATTAAAATATTTTTATAATTAAATAATTAATTAGAATTAGTAGTTATATAAATTAAATAATTGAAATTTTATTAAATATCAATCCATTATAATTATTAAACATTTAATATATATATACACATTAATATTATTAAAATAATAATAATAATAAAGTTATAATTTTATTTTAAATTATATTAACATATATACATTTAAAAAAAAACATGTAATAAGAATTTTTAAATCTCAAAATTTATCTCACTTTTTTCACGAAAAAAATAATTTATAAATAAAATAGACTTTGTTACAATATGATTTATCAATGTCACATGTTCAAAAAAAAAAGATTTATCAATGTCACACGTTCAAAAAAAATAAATGTTTCTCTTGAGATACAAATCTCTTAAAATAGATTTGATTTTTCTCAGCCTTTGGAAGAACCGGAGTTAAAATGGATCTGGACTGGTTTAATTAATATATTTCAATAAATGACATTAGAAAAGAATACTATGTTAAAAAACTTAGGTTGAAAATATCACGAAAAATTATGAACAAGAAAATTTTAAATTTTATTTTTTTTATTGTTTTAATTTTATTTTGTTTTGATTAATTAAAATTGTTAAACATTTACAACATTTCTCTATTAAAAAACATATGTAACACAATAACCTTTTATTCCATAACTCTTATTAAAAAAACATTTTAAAATATTCTATAAAAATTACATCATTACTATCTATTTAATGATTAATAATCCAATTATATTTCCATAACTAAACATTATTTCCAAAATTAAATTAATAAATATAACTAAACATTATTTCCAAAATTAACTTAATAAATATCATTTCAAACGAAAGAAATTTATGAAATCCATTTGAAGAAGCCTGATGCTCCCATGATCAATACACCGTTGAGTGTTCTGCTTGTGATGTAGCCACAAGTTTCAATATCCACATCTCTGTTTATACTATTTTGTATATGGAATATGTCCGATTATCAGGCTCCTCCGGGGATAGATGGATCTCCCTACTTTCTGGTGATATGGTCATCCTATGAATAGGTTTTAGTCATTACTAAACTGGCATATGACATGGGCTTAGGATGATTCTATACCACTTTTATTATGAATCAATACAATATTGTGTTTTTTTTTTAAGTTTCAATAAAGAATACCATTGTCGTTCCAATCCCGTTGGCAATTCTCTATTTATATCAACGATTTGAATTTTATTTTATTTTAGTTAAAATTTATTATTATTATTTTATTTAGTGTGATTTTAATTTTTCAGTTAAAATTTATAGAGTAGTATAATGAAGTTATAATTTTGTTTGGAAAATAAGGAAAATTCTGGGAAATTTTTGTTATATTTTAGAATTTTCAAAATTTTGAGAAATCTGTGTTACAGTTGTCAAGTTTAAGAATTTTGGGTATCCAAAAAATTTTATTGTGCTGAATCCATTCTCACCATTAAAAAAATATAAAATAAATAAACACCCCTATGTTCAAATTTTTAGAAAAAAAAATGGCCAAACCAAAAATAATTTAAAACAAAATTATAACCCAAATAAACAACCTCAATTGAAATTTGTTATTATAGTTTTATCTATTTATGATTTTAATTTCTTTTTAACTAATTATAAATTTTTTTATCAATTTGTTTTCAAAATTCACAAATGATTTGAACACTTTGAGAAAAACGAAAACAAAAACATTTAAATTATACAAAATTAATAAAACAAAATTGTAATTTCAACCGATTTCTATTAAATTCTAAACAAATTTTACTGGAAAACCAAAACCCTTTATAACAAATTTATACGGAATTCTAAACAAATTTAATGCCCAAAACTCTTCAATTCAATTAAACCATGGGTTACTAGTATATACGGATTAAATCACAGGCTATACGGAATGGATCCAATTTGAAGATTTCATTGTCCCCGGGTTTTTTTTAATTCTCGATGGAAAGGAATTAAATGATTTACCTCCCCACAAAGGAAAATTGAGACAAAAAATGGAATGAAACTAAAAACTCGAGGGTTTTAATAAAGACATATCTTCTCTCAGTTAGGTCAGATATTCTGAATCCAGTTTGTTGTTGATTATAAGACTTCGCGTTAGTTGCATGCACTTTTTTTTTCCACAAACAAATTGCCAATCCCTTACAACAATGTAAGCTTGGTTTAAGAAACAAATTGCCAGTTCCCTACAACAATATAAGCTTGGTTTAAATGACCTAAAATGACAATCTAACGGTCATCATATCAGAAACGCTTCGTTAAACAAAGAGTTTGTACCTTAATTTCATCTTCTTTAACTGATAATATCAGTATTAGAGCCACGAAGAGCCCACAATGAACGATACACTTGAGGACTAACACTTTTAGATGAAACATATATCTGAGAATACTAGGGTGCAAGATAAGTATTGTATATATTCTGCAAAGATAAATCCAGAAATTCGTAATAAGATGTCAATTTTTCTTTTATTAAAAATATATGGTAGTAGAAGGTGGGCATAGAGAACCAAAATTTGCCAAATCGAATCTTGGTCTTGGGGTTAAAAAAGTCGTTTATGAGAATAGAGTTGCATCTGATGGTAAGTGATGGTTGCCACATAGGTCCTATACCTTCCATACGATGTTAAAAGAGAACGTCCGAGGTTTAGTAACAACTTGATTTACATCATTGTATATGAAATTATCTAAATAAAAAATGTGATAGGAAAATGAACACACCTGTATGGAGGATATGCAGTGCCCCACTGATAGGTATATGGATAAGGTTGGAGCAAAGTTGGGCCTCCAACATAGGCTTTTCCAGTTTGAGAAACCCTAGGATAGGGCTCCCAAGGTGCGGCCATCCTGCAAAATAATAGGCATCATCTTAATGTTGAAATAGTTTTCTAAAAGGGAGAAAATATTTTAAAAACAAGTTTTTCTATGTCTTGTATTCAAAACCATAAAAATGTAAGTAATGTCTCCCCATACTTGTCCAAAATGGATTTGGGGTAATAAAGGGTAAACATCGGATACAAAAATCCAAAGTAGGAACATATTAAGCCATTCCAATGGTCGTGATAGTTTTGATATACTTGGTGCTAGGCCAAAGGCAAGTTATAACTGCGAGGAAAGAAGGTATTGAGCATTCCCTTTGAATAAATTCAGCCACCTCTGGAGTTAAAAACAAGAAGCAAGCAGTCTTTAATGCAGGTGACAACCCTCTAACTACTGTTGCATGCCCAAACCAACAGGCTAAATGAGTATTTAAAGGATAAAGAAGGCCACCAAATCCATCCAAGAGAGAGCCTTCCTTATCCTGAAAACGCTCAGAAACCAAACTATGAACAAGCACAAGCTCTCTGTTGGAAGAATCACGGCACTTCTATGAAATCTGTAATTTCCACCATGGTGATCCTAGTTATTGGTTGGAACGTTTACCAACACCTGCAACTTTTGGTGTAACAGAAAACCTCTTCATGGTATTAGAGCCTGGACCCGCCTGGACCCAGGTTCGATTCCCGAGTTGCATTTGAGGGGGGTGTTGGAGAATCATGGCACCTCTATGGAATCCATAATTTCCACTCTGGGGATCCTAGTTACTGGTTTGGAACCTTTGTAACACCTGCTTCTTCAGGTATCAGAGCTTGGACCCGTATGGAATTTGTAATTTCCACCCTGGGGTTCCTAGTTACTTGTTTGGAACATTAACCAACCCCTGCGGGTTTTAGTGTAACTGAAACCCTCTTCACGGTAGGTTTGATTTTCACCTATAAAAGGAGGAATTATTCACCACTTACTAAAAGATTGCGACTAAGGATCTGCTCGACTAATGATTCAGATTGGTCCACTTATGCTGCGTGCAACATCCATTGCTCAAAATTCATGGGCAGTGTTCATGCAGGCATCAACGTTTAAATCTAGTCTGATCCGGCACTCTATAGCAATGAATGGTCATTCTCCTATGTAATAAGTAATCAAGTGTTAAGGTCCTAGGTTTCCATGTGGATGCCTATCACTCAAACATCCTGTGATTCATATCCTTTACCCGATACAATGCCCCTTAATACACAAAAGGATGCTTTTAGGAATAGCTCCTCATCTTGGCTTGAAGTCAGGATGGAATGAGACTTTCATATCTGATAACATGTAGTTAATAGGTCTCGTTTAAAGAACGAGCCCATGGTGCTGCCTCTACCTATGGTGCTTCTTAAGCCTTTTCTTCCGTTCTACTGGGATTTGCTCCTACTTCTAGGTATCAATCTCTATCAATTTACTGAAATATCGCTTTCCGACGATGACCACAGGTTGGTTGGTAAAGCGTTGACAATTGATTTTGAAAGATATTCTTAGATATCTTGGTTGGTGCATTGAAGTGAAATTTAATTTCTTTGTTCTCCGATAAGACAAATTACATTCCAACACCGATCGGTCGGATGTGTGTCTTGTAACTCTCTTGGGTGGAGCTGCTTGTTGGAATTTTCTGCTTAATTCCATAACAAACAGACAACAAAAAAAATGCTCTGTTTTTGCTCTGTTTCTGCACAGAAAACTAAAAATTTCGTTTTCTGGAAATGGTGTTGCAGCAACGCGGAATAACACTCTGTTTTTGTTAACATAGAAAAAATAGAAAACTGCTTACTGGAAACGGTGTTGCAGCAAACTCTGATCATGGTGTTGCAGCAACGCGATTTTTGACGTCAAGTCACTTTTTGACTTACGATGTAACGGCAACGTGTTTTTGACGCTTGGTGTAACAGCAACGTAAAACAATTGGCGTCAAGTCACTTATAGACTTACGGAGTAATAACAACGTGCTTTTGACGCTTGGTGTAACAACAACTAAAATAGTTGGCGTCAAGTCACTTTTAGACTTACAGAGTAATAACAGTGTGTTTTTGACGCTTGGTGTAACAGCAACAGAAAACAAGTTAAACAGTAAACTTGTATTCATAAACAGTAAACAAAACTGATACAAATTCGTCTTCCTCTTGACAGAGGGATTAGAAAAGGGAACACTTCAGCTCCAGAAATCAATTTTCACTATCTCAGAAAATTGCAGGTTCAGCACATCTGTGCATTTACAGAAGAGACTCACTCTTGTTCTTCTAACCTTCTCTCTTGAAAACAGAACTGCTGTTCTTTCTCTTACACCTTTAAAAAACAGAACTATTGTTCTTTACATTTATAGGAAAATAAATATCTGAGTTTAATTGATAAAATAATCAAAATATCCTGTAACGCTTATCTGCGTATTAATTACAGAAGGCGGTGATGCCTTTCTCAGTGAAAACAAGTCGGCAGTCTGCAGGGGTATTTAATTCTGCGTATTTAATGCTCAAAAATCTCAAAAGACTTTACGGCATCGGACAATCTGAAATATCTGCTGAAGATCGGATTTCGGTTCAACATTTATTGTGTTGCAGTTGGAATTAAATTCCAACACTCCCCCTTAATTTCAACTGCTGGCGATGGAGAAGGCTACTAAAAGTCATAAAAGAGACAGAGGAAGAGGTTCAGAGAAATGCCACAGAGATGAGGTGACTGGTGGAGTGCGAGAAAGAGAGATTGCAGAAATAAAGGCACAGTTACAAGTACTCGAAGAACCGCTGCAGGAGCAGGAAAAGCAGGAAGGAAAATGGCTCTTTCCACTGAAAGGAAAAAGAGTGATTTGGCGACAACTACAGAGGAGGTGGAGGCAAATTCTCATTGCCTTGTTGAAAAAGGGACTTAGAGTTCTTGTGCCAGGGATGAAATTTGAAGATTTCACATGCAGATATATTAAAAGGAAAATGTTGAAGGAAGCCGTCAAGACTAAAAAGACTTGTAGTTTAAAAACTGATGAGTTGTGTATGATTGCAGGTGCAGAGGAAGTTTCCATTGGTGAAACAGAGGAGAAGATCATTGATGATTTCTTGAGTTATTGGGTAAATCCAGATCAGCTGGATAATGTAAAACCTTGTGTTTTTATAGCTGACAATTGTGATGTGATGACAGGTTTTACTGAGGAGGATGTGCCATCTTGTGAAACTGTTACAGCACAAGAAGAAGTGCTTATGGATGAAGCGCAGATAACAGAGGTGACAGTTGATACTGTTGAAAATTTTGTGCAACCTAAGAGTTTATATGCAGGTGATGACATGGTAACAACAGAAAGCTGGGATTATGAAAGTATTGAAGATTGCACAGAAATCTTCTCAAAGGAGATGATAGATTTATGGCAGGAGTTAAATGTTCTCGAGAAGAGACTAGAAGTACAGAGGATAAGAATTCAGAATATAAAGGCAGAGATGAATGAAAATAAAGAGGTTCCAGAATACAGATGCATTCTCGGAGAAGATGTTGCAGAGGGACAGGAAGTTTGGGAGGCAGCAACATCCATAATGACAGCTCAGAGAACAGTGATGGCAGCAGAAGAGGCACTGATGCCTTGTGATTTTTATTCTAACAATTGTTTTGTGAGTACAGGTCTTACTGAAGAAGCTGGAGAAAGTTTGCTGGACAAAGAAATTGATTTAATCAGAAGAATCATGTTGAAAGCGTCTCAAAGGAAGACATCAGCAAGGAAGAGAAGCAGCAGAAGCGGCAGCAAAAGGAAGACAGCAGAAGACTGTGCGAGTGCAGCCAGTGGAGCAAGGCAACATAAGATATGGAGACCTGGAGAAAAGCAACAAGCAACAACAGAGGATGACTTGCAGCACAAAGTATGGGATCCAGGCACATGATCAGGAGATCATGATTAATTTTAAGGTTGGGTGTATGATGCAGGAGTATCAAACCCGTTTTCATTTGTAAATATAGAATAAAGAAGGGGTGTGATAATTTTTAGTATTTTGTTGTTTGGGATAGAATTACTATGTTTTTCCAGTTAAAATTAGGATAAAAAGGGAAAAAAGCTTCAAGCTTTAAATCACTGTGTAAAAAAAGAAAAAACTTGCTTTTTCTAATCCTGATCTATTCCTATCCATGTATCCATTATTATTATAAATAAAAGGGCAGCTGAGCTCTCATCTCATCGGATGGAGAGGGCGATGCCAAAAGTATTGAGAAAAAAATTCCCTCTCGGCGTTCTATGAAAATTTATGATTATATTTCCTGTTTGCATTTCCATGAATGACTGATTTATTGGTTAACTGAATCGTGTATTCAATATTTTATTTGGATGTGTCTTGATGCGATGAATGATCTATTGTTAGCGCAGAGAGGGTAAGCTGTTGTGCATGCTATGTCATGAACCGGAGTAAGTTTATTATTCTTAACTGTACATGTTTTACTGTAAAAAATAAAATGTCCTGGATCGGCTCTCATCGAGTACAAGCGGAATTTGAATGAGAAAGAGCACTATGGAGAATCATGTGGCAACAATCGCCGGCTAAAAACGATGCTATGGTTCAGAAAATTAAGAGAAGCCTGTTAACCCAAAACAGACGCAGGTTAATCCTTCCACGCTTCCTGTCCAATAATTGTTTTGAATTATGTGAATTGACTGTCAACGCTGGACAGGTCCGCCATTTCCACACGAGTAAAAATCGTGGATTGTGTATCTTCAGAAGGTTGGGGCAGAGTATATGTGCTGGAGTGGTTTATTGTGGACAATAGCATACGGTTTATATAAACCTGTGCGCATGGTTGTATATATATAGGTATAACCAGCGTTAGTTCCGGAAAGAGGAGCGCATAGTGTCATTAATATTTTTTAACTGTGCATATAAAGACGTAAATTGGCATGGTAATTGCAGTATAAGGTTGAGTGAGAAGATCCTGGTATGCAGGCTAGCTCAGCCCTGCATCAACCAACACCTGCTTCTTCAGGTATCAGAGCTTGGACCCGTATGGAATTTGTAATTTCCACCCTGGGGTTCCTAGTTACTTGTTTGGAACATTAACCAACCCCTGCGGGTTTTAGTGTAACTGAAACCCTCTTCACGGTAGGTTTGATTTTCACCTATAAAAGGAGGAATTATTCACCACTTACTAAAAGATTGCGACTAAGGATCTGCTCGACTAATGATTCAGATTGGTCCACTTATGCTGCGTGCAACATCCATTGCTCAAAATTCATGGGCAGTGTTCATGCAGGCATCAACGTTTAAATCTAGTCTGATCCGGCACTCTATAGCAATGAATGGTCATTCTCCTATGTAATAAGTAATCAAGTGTTAAGGTCCTAGGTTTCCATGTGGATGCCTATCACTCAAACATCCTGTGATTCATATCCTTTACCCGATACAATGCCCCTTAATACACAAAAGGATGCTTTTAGGAATAGCTCCTCATCTTGGCTTGAAGTCAGGATGGAATGAGACTTTCATATCTGATAACATGTAGTTAATAGGTCTCGTTTAAAGAACGAGCCCATGGTGCTGCCTCTACCTATGGTGCTTCTTAAGCCTTTTCTTCCGTTCTACTGGGATTTGCTCCTACTTCTAGGTATCAATCTCTATCAATTTACTGAAATATCGCTTTCCGACGATGACCACAGGTTGGTTGGTAAAGCGTTGACAATTGATTTTGAAAGATATTCTTAGATATCTTGGTTGGTGCATTGAAGTGAAATTTAATTTCTTTGTTCTCCGATAAGACAAATTACATTCCAACACCGATCGGTCGGATGTGTGTCTTGTAACTCTCTTGGGTGGAGCTGCTTGTTGGAATTTTCTGCTTAATTCCATAACAAACAGACAACAAAAAAAATGCTCTGTTTTTGCTCTGTTTCTGCACAGAAAACTAAAAATTTCGTTTTCTGGAAATGGTGTTGCAGCAACGCGGAATAACACTCTGTTTTTGTTAACATAGAAAAAATAGAAAACTGCTTACTGGAAACGGTGTTGCAGCAAACTCTGATCATGGTGTTGCAGCAACGCGATTTTTGACGTCAAGTCACTTTTTGACTTACGATGTAACGGCAACGTGTTTTTGACGCTTGGTGTAACAGCAACGTAAAACAATTGGCGTCAAGTCACTTATAGACTTACGGAGTAATAACAACGTGCTTTTGACGCTTGGTGTAACAACAACTAAAATAGTTGGCGTCAAGTCACTTTTAGACTTACAGAGTAATAACAGTGTGTTTTTGACGCTTGGTGTAACAGCAACAGAAAACAAGTTAAACAGTAAACTTGTATTCATAAACAGTAAACAAAACTGATACAAATTCGTCTTCCTCTTGACAGAGGGATTAGAAAAGGGAACACTTCAGCTCCAGAAATCAATTTTCACTATCTCAGAAAATTGCAGGTTCAGCACATCTGTGCATTTACAGAAGAGACTCACTCTTGTTCTTCTAACCTTCTCTCTTGAAAACAGAACTGCTGTTCTTTCTCTTACACCTTTAAAAAACAGAACTATTGTTCTTTACATTTATAGGAAAATAAATATCTGAGTTTAATTGATAAAATAATCAAAATATCCTGTAACGCTTATCTGCGTATTAATTACAGAAGGCGGTGATGCCTTTCTCAGTGAAAACAAGTCGGCAGTCTGCAGGGGTATTTAATTCTGCGTATTTAATGCTCAAAAATCTCAAAAGACTTTACGGCATCGGACAATCTGAAATATCTGCTGAAGATCGGATTTCGGTTCAACATTTATTGTGTTGCAGTTGGAATTAAATTCCAACACTCCCCCTTAATTTCAACTGCTGCATACCCAGGCATTTCCTAAAATGATTATAAAAATTAAAATTAAAAATAACATAAAAAATTAAAAAAAAAAAAGTAAGACTAAAAATAATATTATATTAATACGTGATAGGTTAAGAAAAATGAATTAATTAAAATATTATGTAAAATTATTATTATATCATATTACCATTAAATTTAAATACTATATTATAATAATTAAGAGACTAAATTAGATTAACAAGGTCAATTAGGAAGAACATTAGGTACTAAAATTCAAATTGTATAAATAATATTATAGAAGGTTAATATAAGAAATACAAGAAAAGCAAAAAATAACCATTATGTTGAGTACAAAGTATTATTAAAAATGTAACAGGAAGAATGATTTGACCACTATGTCATAAACAAGAGCTACATAGTAGCTAGTACTTCCCACTTAGTTTAAATATAGCTTAATTAAACTAAAATATAATAAATACAAAAATTTCATCACAAAAATAAAACAACTAATAAATATTGTAAATTGTTAAAAGTCTATAAAAATTAAGAAAATACTATTAACTATATGTTTTATAATTAACATATATATACTTTAATATATATATATATATATATACATCGCTTTAAATTTTTATTAATATATATAATTTTTTAATAATTAAAATTAATTTAAAATATATTTTTAATATAGCAAGGGCATAGGAGCTAAGTAACCTCAGCTTAGATTAAATATGCTTAATTGAAGTAAAAAAAAATAACAAAAGATTTCATCACAAAAATAAAACAATTATAAATATTGTATTGTTGAATGGTCATGGCCAAAAATTAAAATATATTCTTTATATTAAACATATATACACTTTAATATATATGTTTAAATTTTTTATATTATATTTATGGTGCTTTTATTTTATTAATAATTATATAAATTTATAATTTAAATTTATTAAAATATATTTTTAAATATAATGATAAGTCATTTTAAAATTGAAATATGGAGAAAAATTATAATTCATGAAAATGGAAATAATAGAAAAAATAAAAAAAAGTCAAATAAAGGAAATAAAACACAAAAAACAAAAAATTAGTAACTAGTAGAAATAGAAGTTACTAAGCAACCCATAATAAGACATCAATCAATAATCTCACAATTAAATAAATTTAAATAATAATAATAAATAACAAAAATTGAATTCCTAATGTTAAACTATGGATAAAAGACATAAACTTTTTGTCAAAGACAAACTAATACACTCTCAAAAGCAAAAATGAATGCATCATACCATGGGACATGTATAATAACAAGGGCAACATAGTAGCTAGTACCTGTGGCTTAACTTAAATCTAGTTTAATTAAACTAAAAAATAATAAAGACAAATGATTCATCACAAAAATAAAACAAATGAAATGTTGTATTGTTAAATGCCATCGCCAAAAATTAAGAAATATGATTAACTAATATATTGTTTTATAAATAACATAATACACTTTAAATATAATATATATAATAAATAACTAAAATTTGTTGTTAATAATAATAAGTTATCTTAAATTGAAAAAATATGGAGAAAAAAACTATAATATTATGAGAAAAAACTATAATTTATGGAATATATATATAATATATATATATATATATATATATATATTTTGAAGTTACCAAACAACCCATAATAAGACCTCAACCAACCACTTTACAAATAAATAAATTTAAATAAAAAATTGAATTCCTAATGTTAAACAATGTATAAGTGGAAATTTTTGGTCAAAGACAAATTAATACACAGTGAAAGCAAAAGTCAACGTGACACGTGAATAAATAATAATGAAAAAAGACAAAAAGAGTTGAGGAAAAATATAATGGGTGAAGGGTTCAGCCAAACATACCTTTCAAAGAATATTAACACCTTTCCTCCATAAACATTTTATTCATTATTTTTTATTAGTAGTATTTTTTATTTTTATTAGATAATATTTTGACCATACTCTATCTTAACGTTCATTTTAAGCTATATATATATATATATATATATAATCTTTTTTTCTAAGGGTTTTTTTTCTTAAACATGATGCATCTATGCTATCTATACCTAATAATAGATCTGTTTTTTCATCTTAGCCATGAGGATGAACTACATTAGATGGTTGGAAATGTCCACCAATAACTAATGATGTGATTTATCCTAAAGACATTGTCAATAACAATATGGATCATAGAAAATGAATAAATCAATTTGTTATATTGTAATTTTGTTTTGCAGGGTCCTCCAACTCAAGTTACAAATTATTGGAGACTCTGCTCAGACTATTTAACATGCTAAGCTGGTTCTGTTTCTTCAACTTGTCCTGACGATGAACCACACTGGTTGGTTCGAAACGTGTCACAAATGAATTCGTATGTGATTTACGCTGACGAATCTCTCATAAATTATAACTTACAACGGTTAATGATAAATTAATAGTGGTCGATAGGCAAATCATCCTATAGTTTTGCTTTGGGCAGAACTAGTAAATTGAGATGTGAAATGGATAAGTAAATTGCTTGTTCGTGGACAAGAAAAACATAAATAATGGTGGTAAGTAACTAGTGGCAAGTATATCTATTTACATCTTATTCCTATACAATTTTTATATAATGTTGGGAAGTAATTGATGGTAAATATGTTAGTTAGTTGAGTATGAGTTAAGTATGAGCTAGTATGAGTTTGAGCAATTATTCACATGGCATTATATTGTGGGGCAATAAGACCTCCAAGTTATGGTCCAATGAAATGTTTGGAAAATAGTTTTCTTAGTAATATTGAAAAACACATATTTATTTTTCAAAGTTAACCATTATAATTTGCATTGGTAAATACTAAACTAATAGTGATAAACTGAGAAATAAATTGCTAGGGTTTTGCCTTGGCATGAACTAATAATGATATTGTAACCATAAAAACTTAATACTTATAATATAACAAGATTTTTAACCTTGAATATTCACCCCCACTTTACCATGGATATTATTAACATGTAAATGCATTTTATTGCAATACCATTGGTCAATACCATGACTTATCAATACCACATGCCCAAAAAAACATATCTCATTTCACAATAAAAAATTAAAATGGAAAATGTAATGTAATGCAATATGTAATATGTAATGCAAAATGTCGGGGAGGCTCGAGTGATAGGGGTAATTGTAAACCTCAAAGAAACGGTAGAAATAAAGTTCGCATGGGCACTAGGCACCCCCATGAACAATCAAGCAAAAGCTCTCTTTCTTTGGCAAGGTTTGAATATTAGCATTACTAATGGTATCAAAAATTTGATTACCATTGCTGATTCTACGACGGTAATCCAAAAATGTTTGAAGCTATTTGAGAATGAGAACCTCCTCGATGTTGAATCCCCTCTAGTCATTACTAGGATAAATTATCTATTAAAAAAGTTTGAAAATGTTAAAATGTTCCATGTGTTGCAAGCTAACAACCAGATGGAGGACGCGCGAGCCAACGTTGGGGTGGCCTTGGAGCAAGGCTCCTTATGCATGAATCACTTCATTAAAATATGCCATATACCCTTATTTGTATTAAATACCTCAGGTCGGCGATGTATAGTTGGGGTACGAGTCTACAACACATCAAATTGGCAGTTATTAAGGTTATATCCCCAATGGCCCTTTGCGGTGCATTGGGAGTCGGGGTGGTTGGTAAGGAGGTATGGAACATGTGTGACAGTCGCAAATTGAAGGTCATGTTTTGTGACAGGTAGGCGACGTGTCCTTGGTTATTTACCTGGTTTTTAAAAATAGTTCCATTCGTGGGTTGGGTAGGTACCATTGCAATTTGCTCTAGGCTAGTTTTGGCGGTGGAGGAAATAGAGAGTAGTTTCTATGCCATGATGCATAATTGCTTCACATTGATGAAGGATGAGACAAGAAGGAATGTTGGAATTAACCAGACCATTATTTATAGCAACTGGTTGCGAACGGTAAATCAAAGGATTTTGTCAATATAGGGCAGAATCACCACAAAGATGGCTTCTGCAAGCAATGGAATTGGTGGCGGAACAAGGTCAAGGGTCTCTAGGAATATAGAAGGCTTGGTTGATAGTTCATGCAAGCAGGTTGTAAAGGAAATTGTTAAAGATATCAACGAGAACATGGCGGTCTTGTATGCCCATCTGTTGGGACTCGACAAAGACATGGAACTACTACAAAAGATTATGGAGAGTTTGTTCATAGATGTGATGGTCTGTAACAAAAGGTGAAGAACATTGAAATTAAAGTAGAGACTGCAATGATCAGGGTGTTAAAGGAAGTTTTCAGATTTGGGGACGATTTTGTCCCTAACATTAAAGGTGCTGCTGACATTGCCATTGTTTGAGACCCGAAATGTGGGGTGGGCAGTGCTGAAGAATTGGTTACGATTGCAAAATAAGCTTCGGGATAAATTGACCCTAGTAGTAGCGGGTAGATTTTACTTTTAATTTATATCTATGTTTTTTTTATCTATAGAATATGGCAGGGTTGTTTGGAAAGTTTATAGCATAGGCTATGTACAAAGATCATATGTAAATAAGGCTAGTAGCAATAGGGTCCTTCTACAGTTTAAAACGATGAATATTTATGAGAGCTTGCTCTCCAAGATTGTATGGGACTTGGCCCTTTTCCAATTTATTTAATGAAAATGCTACCCGTTTCTTTTAAAAATATATATATGTAATGCAAAATGTATGTAAAATGTATGGCATGGAGCTACCAATTTGATGAGAAGAAATTGGTTTGTTTATAATGTAAAGTTAACAACCTATTGCTTCTTTAACAAGTTATCTCTTTATATGTTATTGTTGGTATAATAATAAATAGTATTGATTATTATTATTCTAATATATTCTAATAATAGTCATC